>ML325392.1:667-14225 GCA_005239505.1 Nicotiana paniculata | reverse complement strand
CACACACACACACACACACATATATATATATATATATATATATATATATATATATAAAATCAATCACAATAAAAAAATAAATGTATATATATGATACGTTTAATTTATTTGAATAAGACGCTTCATCTTATATATTCAATCATTTTATAGCTAATTATAAGTCACATAGATTAATAAATATCGGTCAAGACATTTTACCTTTTGTATTCATCTATCTAAGTTAATTTTCTAAGTTATAATTAAGTATATGAGTCATTTCACACACACGCACACACAAACAAAAAAGACACACATACATTATATTATAATTGATTATCAATTATACTCATCTTGTTGTATATATGTGGTGTTGAGGGGCTCCCTAGAATTGTACATGACTAGCATCTGAGAATTTAATGGGATGGTGCTGGAACTTGTGGTATATTTGTATCATTGCTAGATCTACATTCAAGTATCAGAGAGGTTAGATAAACATCTTCAGATTCACAGAAGGTCTCTTCAGAGTAGGTATCTCGGTTGCAGCATTGTTGGGTGCTCTAGAGGAAATATGATGATTTATGGGTTTTCGAACGATGTGGTTCGTGCTAGGGTCTTCTGCAATGATATTTGACTTAGGATCATTGTGTACCGATAAGGGAAAGTGTTGACCTAAAGACAAGTCGAGGAGGATTAGAAGAAATGGGTTAGCTAGGTGGCATTGGGTCAGCATAGCAACAAAGGTAACTGGTCTTTTGGTGTGGTAATGCTTGACAACTATTCTGTGGAAATACTCTTGGGTTTGACGGCTAGCGTGACTTGATTGTGTTGGGGAAGTTCAGTTCTAATGGCTTGGTGATGTGCAGACTGGCCTCGAAGAGTTCTTGATAGTGTCGACCACAACTTGAGCTTGATGTCTGCGACCAACAAAAGGAACATGTTGTGTGTTATGATTTTTGCCTGGATGGGGTCACGGTTTCTATACAACATGGATGATTTAAGATGTTTAGAAGAATTATAGAATTATTTGATACCATCTAAGAAAGGTGTACACTCTAGAAGCCGCATTGTGTTTTGACTTGCGGATGCCTGACTGGTATTACGATAATCGCCTGGTTGATCGACTGCTGATGTCCAGATTTTTCTTTATGGCACAAAAGAATTATGGAATTACTTCTCGTGGGCTGACCGTGTGTGAGGAATGTGTCAGTTATTTGAATGGTGTAGTTATGATCGGATAAGGAGATTCTAGTATTCTAGGGATTTGAAGACTAAAAAGGTTCTCGAGGTAGATTATTCCATGGTTGTGAACGGTAAAGGTATGTTAAGAGGTTGGAAACTGATGGTATGTGCTATAGATATGTTATTTTGCACTTTTGGGAAGCTATCTACCTACTTCGGAAGGATCAGAATTGATTTGGAGGCTACTAGTAGGTCTAATAAGGATGTGTGTTCTAAATCGGGTCAGATTTATCTACTCACCACAGTTATTGTGGATGGGTATATTATCGTTTAGGGTGGATCACATTCGTATCCTGATATGTCTCATGTGTTACACTCCTATGCTGCAATGGGTTGTGATCTGTTGGTTATCTACACACCGATGCAACTATGTTTGGGCTTTGTAGCGAAATTCGAGCGAGATAGCTCTTGGGGTGTTGAATGATTGATCGTGCCTTGGTTATAGTCTTCCTGTTTCTGGTATATAGTGATATCTATCTCCATAGCTATGATCACGCGCTTCGTGTGTTTGATGTTGATATGCTTATGATTGTTGATTGTGAGTATCATGGCTCAACATATTCTAGGTAGACCGGTGTCGGATTGGGTCATGCATCGTAGTAGCGTTATGCTAGGATATGATCATTTATGCTTATTACGCATGTTATATTTCCCCTTGTGTGGTGGATTGATTGCATTGCACTTTGTGGTGATATCTGTTAAGATGGCGGGATGATTTCTTCATTTCCATCTCTTTCTATCGTTGGGTATATTTGAGCTATTTTTCGTTGGCGCAGAGACTGCATGTTATGTGGATCTAAGTAGGATTTGTGTGACAGGTCGGTTGAGCAGCTTGTGCTGGATGAGGTGAGGTTATTGGGCCTGGAATGACTGCCATCGTATTTGATTAAGATATGTTTGCAAGAATTGTGTCAGTAGTCATCTTAGATTTTTGCTATGTTTCTTAACAGACAAGAGAGCTCCACGACTTGTTAATCTGATGGGTGGTTATGAGTTTCTGTATGTTTTTTTTCATTATTGGCAATGTACAAAGGTTCAAAACAAGGTTTTAGTTGATACGAGGTTTGTTACCGGTTTCAGGTTAGTTATCGAGCAGCTATTACGGTCAGAAGTTATTGCTATGAGTATTTGAGTTATGTGGTATATCATGTGATTATGTCTTGAGATATGGTTATGGATTGATATAGCTTGTTCAGAGTTATACGGTGCATAGATGCAAGAATCAGGTGGTGTTGGCGGGCTTATATAGATTGGGGTGACGTGGGATCACGCATGTTTATGTGTATGATGCGTTTATATGACGATTTGATGGCTTTGGAACGACTCTTGGCACGTTCGAGGATGAACGTATGTTTAAGTAGTGGAGAATGTAACGACCCGACCGGCCGTTTTGAGCTTTAGCATTTCATTAAATGGTTTGAGATTTTGAGTAGCTTCATATTGTGTA
The DNA here is from genome assembly GCA_005239505.1 of Nicotiana paniculata. Taxonomy (NCBI): domain Eukaryota; kingdom Viridiplantae; phylum Streptophyta; class Magnoliopsida; order Solanales; family Solanaceae; genus Nicotiana; species Nicotiana paniculata. The sequence goes on along the minus strand of ML325392.1, from coordinate 11,560 downwards.
TTATGACGTACGTGTATGGTTGGTTTCGGTTTTCGAGTTGTTCGATATTGATTTGGAAAAATGATTCTCGTTTTAGAAGCTTTAAGTTGGAAGGGCTGACCAATGTTTGACTTTTGGGTAAACAGACTCGAAATCGGGTTTTAATTATTCCAATAAGTTTGTATGAAAATTTCGGACATGTCCACAAAGTTTTGTTAAATTTCGATGAGTTTTGGATAAGTTTGGGTTGTATGGTGATTGTTTTCGATTTCGACGTCGATTTGAGCATAAAGTTTATCATATTGAGTAAACGACCTTTGATTCATGTTTCGGCTAAATCATTATATCTGTATCGTAATTTTGGAAACATAGTAACTGAAATCATCAAGTTTCAACATCGTATAAGGATTTTATGGTCATTTACTAAGAATTGGGTTGTCAAATTTTTTAGATTAATTACGAAATTGCCACTGATTTGTATTTAAAAATCTACACAATTTTCAAATATTGAAACCAACATATCTCCTTCCTTATAAGGTCAAATGGAGTGATTCAAAAGCCTAAATTGACTATAATTTCATGAGGAATCTATTGGAGGCATCAAAAGTGAGTATCAGGATCAGTTGGCACAAGAAACGAGGCAGAGCAGGGGGACATTTTTGGCTATTAATGTTGTTGGAGTTTTTCTCATCTTAAAGTTTGGGATTGGAAGAATTCAAGGATGTTCTTCAAGTTTCTTCCATGGGGCAAGGTATAAACCATAACTTAAGTATTTCCCTTTGATTCATGCTCTTGGTTTGAGCTTTAATCCATGATTTTAATCAAAAACTCATTTAGTTCTTTCAATCAAGACCTAGGGTTATGTCCTAAATTTTAAGAATTAAATATGAGTTAGAGGAGTTTATTTCCCGATTCCTTTTGGGGTCTTGTTCTCCTACATTAGGAAAATAACATACTCGAATTTGGCGAGTTTTGGAGGAGTATTTCGGGAGTTATGAGACCCAACGAGAGTGAGTTGGACTTTTGGGTTATGAACACCCAAGAGCGATGTTTTGGCGAATTGGTTGAGCTATCAGACACCAATTGAGTCGGTTTTTGTTCGTGTGAGCTTGTACTGGTTCGGGATTCGCTCAGGTAAGCTTGGATTCGGAATCCAAGGCTAACCCGACATTGACTTTTGTTGACTTTTTGGGGAAAATGTAAAGATCATAGGTTTATTTATTATAATTTGTTTCTCTTGCATTGTTTGATGTTATTAAGTCATTTTTGGTTATATTTGATCCATGTGGAGGAAAATTTTCGGGGAAAACTATTTCGCAGAGTTGAGTTGCCCTAGTTAATGTAAGTATCTTGCCTAACTTTGTGTGGGGGAAACTACCTCTTAGGATTTGGTTTGATTGTGCAATTTGTGTTTTGTGAAAGCTGTGTACGCAAGCTAATGAGTGGGTATAGGGGTTATATGTGTTATTTGACCGATTTAAATTATCTAGAATTTTTCCATGCCTTTAATTGAATTGTCATAACATATTATATGTCTCATTATTAATCTACTCGAACATGCTTTATTTGACGTTCTTAGCACGTGTTCTACCTCTTACTTGTTAATTTGCTCTTATATGATTTAGTTGAAGTTATTGTTGTCCTTATTATCTTGTTACCTCTTAATTGTTGAATCGCTTTTAATTGAAGTTGTTATTTTGTGGAATATCATCCTGTTGAGTTGTTGGTGTTGAAGTTGTAACAGTCGTTATCACATTTAGGCGAAGTTGTTAATTGTTGAGATACCTTTTCTTGTTGAGCATTCTCATTCATTTTGTTATTGTTGAAATTCTTGTACACATTGTGGTTGAGCCATTGGCTATTTATTGTGAAAATATTGGTGTTGTTGACTTTGTGGCAAGTTTTAGTATATGAGCACTCGTGATGAGATTTGTGATTGTGTTGTGACATTGATACGCATGTGGTGGTATAAGGCTAGGGATTGATACACATACAGTGAGATAAGGTGGGCTCGATACGCATGTTGTTAATAGGGGAACTACTTGAAGCCATGCGATAAGATAAGGTGAGCTAAAACGCGTGTAGCTATTTCGAAAAAAATAAGTTTCAAAACCAAATGTAATGCTCACGCGGTGATATAAGGAAATATTGTGATTGAAATTGTGAAATTCAAATACGAGGTGGTACCTCAGTTGTGATTTTCATTGTACATTCCATATTGGAACAACTTGTTGATTTGAATGGTCATCATTCTTCCTTAAATCATTCATCCGTATTTTGATTGTCTTTGGTTATTTGTTGTTGTCTTAGTGTTGGAACGGTTGTGTTTTCTGGTGTGAGTCATACATTCTACATGATTTGTTGTGTGGCTTTAATATGCCAATTTGTGCCTCCGTTATAACTTGGTAAATTGATTGTCAATGTGAATTTAATTGTGTGGAGTCACTATATCATATTTTGTTGAGTTGTTGGTAACATAATGGTTTAAATAAAAGAACTATTAACATGCTTTAGTCTATGTTCCTCTTAAGATAGAACTTGTTATCTCACTTGGTTCCTTATTATTCTAAATGGTTATCACACTTTCACTATAATTGGATTCTCAAATTATACTCATCACTCTGTTAGATGTTTACATTACTTAATATTTTTATCAAGTTTTTTCTCAACAAATTCTATATTTAATTCGATGTTAACTTATGTTTTGCTTTGTTCAAAAATGATACTTTTACTCTATTTTATTGATTTCTAAACTAAACTCATCTTATACTCTGTTTCGTACAAATAGCATGTTATTTTACTTTACTTGGTTTCTAAAATAAACTCATTATTTCATTTGACACCTTACTTTATTCAAGATTGTTATTATGTTTTATGGTATTTAAATATATTCTTCGTTCATCTAAATTAATAATTATCACGGTTGTGAAGTACATGGCAGCACGTGGGCTTTGCCATCCGAATGTGATTGTTATTGTGGACACGAGGTGCCATGTGTGTAAGATTTGAAAATTGTGATTCATGACTTGTGGTTTATGAGGTGTGGTGCCTCGGGGTAATTCTCATTGTAAGTTCATGCATTGGACGGATTTCATTATTTGAGTTGTCATCTTCCTTATTTGAGTTCATTTACATCTCATTGGTGTTCTGATTATGTTGTTTCTTTACTACTCGTTTACTACTTGTTGTCATTTATGTTTCTATTACTTTATTGTTGGTTGTAAATTAATAATTTTTCCGTCGTTGGTCTTACATTAATGTCCTTTCCATTGTTAGCTTATATATATCTTGAACAGGTTATGTTTCTAGTAGGTGTCTTAACCTGGCCTTGCCATTGCTCTACCGAGGTTAGGCTTGATACTTACTGGATACCGATGTGGTGTACTCATTCTATGCTTCTGCACATTTTTGTGCAGATCCAGGTATCCTGGTTGTGTTGTTGAGAGTTGCATCTGTGCGGCGAGAGACTTTAAGGTATACTTACTTGACATTCGCAGGTCTCGGGGTCACCATCTTACTTCATTATGCTACTGTTAAATTGTAAATCAAAATAATATTGTGTTTAAAAATTCTAGTGTGTTTTAGTAGTGCTTATGACTCCGTACTACCGGTTTTGAAAAATTTATAATTATTGACTGCTTGCGGCTATGTATGTCATTTAATTTTTTATGATAAATGATTAAATAGTTCATTTCTGTTATTAAATCAGCATGTGTTAGGCTTATCTAGTCTTAGAGACTAGGTGTCATCACGACATCCTAAGATGGGAAATTGGGGTCATGACTACTATAAATTTTATAAAATATTTTAAATAATAATATAATTACTAAAATTTAAAATGCGGGTCAAGCTAACCGACAGATGTTGGTCGGTAAATAAAAAAGTGCTTTGGCTAAGCAACTATGACCATTGCGGTCAAATATTTGACCAATTTACGGACCTATATCGGTCAGTAATGTTATTCCGGGTAATTGCACCAATTTTACCTACCATCTTTAGTCGGTATGCCATCTAAAAAAATGTTAATATTTTTTTGTAGTTTCCGTCCGCGCTAGACGTTTTTTTTGTCGCCTTTTTGGACCTGCCAACGTTGGTCGGCATGCATTAGACGAATTTTCCGGGATTTCCAGTAGTGTTACAATAAATAAATTGAGAAACAAACTAGTATAAAGTATAAACTAAGTCCCATTATATATTCGGACATGTTTGATGTGAACTATATAAATTTCTTTATGACATATAGTTTAAATATGAGTAAATCAAACATTTAATGTTTACTCTAATAAAATTTTAACTGAAACCTAAAACGAAACCAGCACTTGGCCGTCCACGCCATTATTATTCCTTTGGGTTTTGCTACATTTATTTTGAATGGGGGCTTATTAATTCTTACGAAAAGATAGAAAATGAGTAGTCGAGAGGAGGTACGAGCTAAGAATCCTTCAAGTGTTCTTCTCCGGAAGAATTAACCTAAATAGCCGTCCATCCAAATATTTAAATTGAATATAACTGATGAATATAGAATATGTCTATAATCATATATATTTGTGTATAACTTTATATAATTAGTGTATAATTTATATATCGGCTAGAAAAAATAAATTGTTAATCCAACCAGTTATTTGTGTAAAGATCCCAAAAGAAAAAAAAGTTGATACCGTAGAACAGTTTTAAGCATAGGCCAATCTAGGATTTGAAGATCACTAATTTTAAGCGCAGTCCAAGTTGAAAGTGTAAATGAATAAATAAATCCCCTTGCTATCATTCAACAGAAATAGCCGTCCAAGCGCATGCTGTACCTCTGTCCAGCCCTATCCGTCGTATAAACAAATAAATAAATTCCTATCTAGCTAGTACAGGATCCATAAGAGAAAAAGGAAGGAAAAAAATAGAAAGAGACAACCAAGCGTGTAGATAGGATTTCATTGTCCAGTATTCAATTTAATCATAATAAGAAGCAATCAACTACATGAGGAGCTGGCTTTCCCAACGTGAACTTTAAATCATTCTCCAATGGCGTCAAGTTCAAATCCAAACATAAAACTCTTGCACTATTATTCGATTTCTTTACAACATGATGAGGAACTTGAATATTATTTTCATTTGTCATACCTCTATGCCTTCTCATATGCCCACCTAAAGCTTGACCTATCGNAAAAAAAAAAAAAAAAAAAAAAAAAAAAAAAAGAAAAGATAGCGTGTAGATAGGATTTATTTGTCCAGTATTCAATTTAATTACAAGAAGCAATCAACTACATGAGGAGCTGACTTTCCCAACGTGAACTTTAAATCATTCTCCAATGGCGTCAAGTTCAAATCCAAACATAAAACTCTTGCACTATTATCCGATTTCTTTACAACATGATGAGGAACTTGAATATTATTTTCATTTGTCATACCTCTATGCCTTCTCATATGCCCACCTAAAGCTTGACCTATTGGAAACTCAAGCCCACAGATTGAACACTCATGTGTTTTTGGTTTAGGTGGAGAATTTGGCAACGGATGGAAGTTCAATTCTCCCATTAATCTTGGCTTCTTATGACTTGCTCTATGACCTCCAAGAGCTTGGAATGAAGAAAATTGTCTATTGCAAGTTTTGCATTCGAAAACTCGACTAGGAGAATTGTTGATCGTGTCAAAATGATTTTCTTGGCTTGAAAAAAGCATCAAGTAATTTGCCATTGTTGTTATATTGGTTCGAAATTCTCCTTCTCTTTCTCTCTTTTTTGGTAGAACCACCATGATTTTCTTGCAATGATATGTTTTTGGTTTAAGAATAAGAATAGACTTTAAAATCAGATGCCCTCGGCGAGAAAGGCCCTGACCTTGCCAATCAACTATCAAACAAAAAGAAGAGAAAGAAAGGAGGTTTCTTTTTATTTTTCTTTTTTTTTGGTTGAACTGGTTTTGGTTGGAAAAGAAAGAATGAATTAATTGAGGAACTCCATGGCCATTGGAGTAGGTTATTTATAAGGGGTTTATTAGTCTAGTAGTTAGACTATGGGCGTAGTTGACTTATTTGTAATGAATAAATTGGCACATTTCTTGGGGGTAAGTAAGTTAGATACATTCTGTTTAGACGAATTTACTGTGGGGATAATTGCTATGGGAAAATCGTCATACATGAAGTATGATTAGATATGATTATATAACAAACTTAAGTAATTGATACAAAAGAACTACCGGACCAATTGAGATCGAGACCAGCTGGGATCGAGATCGAGGGGATAGGCATCGAGCGAGACCAAAGCCTGCTGAGTCGAATGACGGAAAGCCGAGATATCTGTGATTGAGCAAGGATCGTGGCGGAAATCTCAGTGCGTATCAAATCAAGACCGGTTATTTAGTCAATCAGGAGATTTTCTTTTGTATTTAGAATTATACCATGAATAGAACTCCTCTATTATACAAATGGGAATTCCAATCATTTTGTAATCATCACATTCACGCATAAAAAGTTATTTTACATTTTCTCTCTTAAGCATTTTTGTTCTGCAGCTCAGTTCATATTTTCAATTATACCCTAGTCGGTTCGAGGGCGATCTAGTTCGAGGGCCAAGCAGCGCTTTATATTAGTTTGCTTTATTTTATAGTTAATTTCTAACATCAATTCTCATATTTCTCAATTTGTGTCAAGTGAAATCACGTATCCTTAAAACCACTTACAAATTTAATTGTTATCTGATTTTAATGTTAAACAATTTGACGCCCACCATGGGGCTAAGGATAATAGTGATTTCCTGGTACTAATTTTCATAACACACAGCTTTACACTTCTTCTTGTAAGCGTTTTTTGATTCTAGGATCAGCATGTCGAACTTTCAAGCAGTACACACACACACCGATAATGGCCTTGGTTTTCATGGAGAAAACGATAACATAGACGCCCCAGGGAACGAAGTGCCTCAGGTACCAGTTGAAGACCCCATCGACGTCAGTTCCCATGTTGCCTTGAATGCAAATTTGGGAGTCGACTCCGAATATAGCGTCCGCAGAGACGTTCGATCAGCCGGTCGGAACACACAGGGCGGCGAGGGCAGCGGAATCAGCCTTCAAATAATATTCTAAATGTTGAAGGCTCAACAAGCTGCAATAACACAACTCCAAAATCAGAACCATGCACTGAGTTGTGCCGACCCCGAGCCATCATTGGAAGTTGTTCACAGGGTCGAACCAGTTCCGAAGAGGTCAAACATGAATGAATCGGGGGCTGACCCCACTATTATGAAGATGCTCGAGGAGTTGACAAAGCGAATTGAATCAGAGGAAAAGAAGATCGAAGCAAATGATAAAAAAATGGAAACATATAACTCCCGAGTTGATCAGATTACAGGGGAACCGCCGATTTTGAAGGGTTTGGATTCAAAGAAGTTCGTGCAAAAGCCTTTCCCACCGAGCGCGACTCCTAAGACCATTCCAAAGAAATTCCGCATGCTAGAAACTCCCAAGTATAATGGAACTACCAACCCCAACGAGCATGTCACTTCTTACACATGCGCAATAAAGGGGAACAATTTAGAGGACAATGAGATTGAGTTCGTACTGCTGAAGAAATTCGGAGAAACTTTATCAAAGGGGGCGATGATACGGTACCAGAATTTTCCACCTAACTCCATTGATTCTTTTTCAATGCTCGCAGATTCCTTCATCAAGGCAGTGTTAGAGCCATAAAGGTCGAAACTAGAAAGTCAGACCTCTTCAAAGTGAAGCAGAAAGATAGCGAGATATTCCGAGAGTTCGTATCTAGGTTCCAAATGGAACGTATGGATCCACCCCAGGTCGCAGATGATTGGGCCGTTCAAGCTTTCTCTCAAGGGCTAAACATACGAAGTTTGGTGGCCTCACAACAGTTAAAGAAAAATTTGATCGAATATCCAGCTGTAACCTGGGCCGATGTGCATAATCAGTTCCAGTCAAAAATCAGGGTCAAGGATGACCAGTTGGGGGGCCCCTTCCGAGTCTGTTTATCCAAACAGGCCCGACGGCAGAGTTCAAAGGGATATTGACCAAGAACCACGGTCGAACAGAGATCGATAGCAGCCATATGGTGGAGATCAGAGAAAAAATAGGCCTGGACGCAACCCCGTTCAAAGTGATAGAAGAAATGATCGAGGATAGAGCTCCCGAGGGATCATGAGTAAGAGTGGTTTCAACAGGAACGTCGAACCCAAAGAAGCACCTTGATTATCGGAGTACAACTTCAACGTTGATGCGTAAGCTATTGTATCATCCATCAGACGCATCAAAGACACCAGGTGGCCTAGAACTCTACAAACTGATCCGACCCAGAGAAATGCTAATCAAATGTGCAAGTATAATGGCATCTATGGCCATAGAACAGAAGATTGCAGAAAATTGAGGGAGGAGGTAGCCCGTTTTTTTAACGAGAGGCATCTTTGAGAATCCTTGAGCGGCCGGGCTAAGAACCCCTTCAGAGACAGGGATGTAAACAGGAAGAATTGAGCCACAACACGTAATTCACATGATCGTTGGTGGGGACGACATTCCATAGGGACCCATATTCAAGCACAACAAGGTGTCGATCACGAGGGAAAAGAGAACTCGAGACTATGTACCGGAAGAAACCTTGTCTTTCATTGATGGGGATGCACAGGAGATCTCACAACTCCACAACGATGCACTGGTAATATATGTTCTTATGAATAAAATTCAAGTTAAACGTGTTTTGATTGATCTAGGTAGCTCAGCCAACATAATTCGATCGAGGGTCATAGAATAGCTCGGTCTACAGGATCAAATTATGCCCACAGCCCGGGTTCATAACGACTTCAACTTGGCGAGCGAAACTACCAAAGGCGAAATCACTTTGCTAGTGAACGTGTTCAGGACCATCGAAGAAACAAAGTTCCATGTGATCGAGGGTGACATGAGGTACAACGCCCTGCTTGGAAGGCCTTGGATCCATAACATGAGGGCAGTACCCTCGACCCTTCACCAAGTTATGAAGTTGCCGACACTAGAGGGAGTCAAAATGATGTACGGGGAGCAACTCGGCGCCCAGGAGATGTTTGCGGTCGATGAAGTGATACCTGTATTAGCACTCTCATCAGAGAAGGGATCAGATTCGAAGGGAAGATAGAAGGAAAAATAGCAACCACAGACACCAACCTCGACCCAATCAGAGAATCAGGGGGGAAGACGAGGATGATGACTATTGGATCCATCGATCCTTCATAATTCCCAATGACTCCGACACCACTAAGTCGACGGTCGAAGAACTAGAACAAATCATATTGGTCGAGTATCTGCTCGAACGAAAGGTATACCTGGCACGGGGTTAACTCCCGAGCTTAGGAAAAAACTTATTCAATTCCTTTTAGATAAAATGGATTTTTTTGCTTTGTCCCATCTCGATATGACAGGGATCCCACCGGAGATCACTACCCATTCATTAAGCCTGGGCCCGATGTTACGACCGATAAAGCAAAAAAGAAGGCCCCAGTCCGAGGTTAAGCATACATTAATCAAGGACGAGGTAACCAAACTTCTCAAAATAGGATCCATTCGGGAAGTAAAATATCCCGAATGGTTAGAAAACATAGTGGTAGTACCTAAGAAGGGAAATAAATTTAGAATGTGTGTAGATTATAAAGACTTGAACAAAGAATGACCCAAAGATTCCTTTCCTTTGCCAAATATCGATTGTATGATCGATGACACGGCCAACCACGAGATTCTCTACTTTCTTGATGCCTACTCCAGGTATCACCAAATACAGATGAACTTGGAGGATCAAGAAAAGACCTCGTTTATCACTAAGTATGGCACCTATTGTTATAATGTAATGTCGTTCAGACTAAAAAATGCTGGTGCAACTTACAACGCCTAGTAAACTGAATGTTCGACGAACAAATAGGAAAATCAATGGAGGTTTATAATGATGACATGTTAGTTAAGTCCCTGCGAGCAGAGGACCATTTAAAACATTTACAGGAGACTTTTGATATACTAATGAAGTATAATATGAAACTCAACCCAGAAAAGTGTGCGTTCGATGTTGGCTCGGGCAAGTTCTTTGGCTTCATGGTGTCTAACCGAGGGATCGAGATCAACCCCGATAAAATTAAAGCTATCGAGAACACCATGGTCATAGACAATGTAAAGGCCGTACAGAGGCTAACGGGGCGCATAGCCACCCTAGGGCGATTCATTTCAAAGTCCTCAAATAGGATCCACCGACTCTTCTCGCTGCTTAAGAAAAAAGTAGCTTTGCATGGACTCCGGAATGCCAACATGCCTTAGAGGAACTAAAGTGATATTTATCGATCCCGCCGCTGCTTCATACCCAAAAAAATGGATGAGCAACTCTACTTGTAATTGGCAGTCTCGGAAATAGCGGTAAGTGGAGTCCTAGTTCGAGAATAACAACGTACGCAATTCCCTGTCTATTATGTTAGTCGGACCTTAGGTGAGGACGAAACTAGATATCTGCACTTAGAAAAATTAGTGGTTGCTTTAATAAGCGCCTCTAGGAAATTATAGTCATATTTTCAATGTCATCTGATATGTGTTGTAACAAATTATCCACTTTGAAATATCTGCACAAACCCGAACTTTCTGGAAGATTGTCCAAATGGACCGTAGAAATCAATGGGTACGATATTGAATATCGACCCCATGGCGGACTTCGTGGCCGACATCATGTCGGCCCTCGTACTCGAGGTCGAAAGAGGAAAATTAATCAAATCAGGTACGTCCTAGGGAGTCTGGACCCTCTTTACGGGCGGTGCTTCGAACGCGAAGGGGTCCGAGTTGGGTATCGTGCTAAAGCCACCCATGGGTAATGTTATTTAAATTACTAATACTAAAGATTAAAACTAAAGTTTAACTACGCTAATGTATAAACAATTGTAATAAAAATCTAAGGTTATGGTTTCCCCCGCTGGTGAA
>MDKI01190597.1:0-44688 GCA_005239505.1 Nicotiana paniculata | reverse complement strand
TATATATAACCTTACAAGTTGCTTACTTCATTTCATTACATCATGGTTAAGTCCCCAAAATAAATATAATTTATAAATTAGCGGAACAGGAGTTTTAGAAGAAATACAACATAATTCAATGACCCGTTCCAATACCCCTATACAACCCACGTAAATGTCTACGGAGCCTCTAAGAATACAAAGACAGTAATGATAATGCCGGAGACAAGGCCTCCTCAAAATGTGTAAGCATATAAGCAAAAGATGTACATCATAACCCCTGGAAGAATAGGGGGCTCACCAAGATCACTGAGAAGGGGATGCGTTGCTAGCTGCAATCGACACTGTCTGCTATGGAACCAGCTACATCCATTCAAAGATGTAGTGCCCCCGGCAAAAAGGGACGTTAATATTGTCGAATAGTACTAGTATGTAAAGGCAAACACCAATCTTAATAGAATGAATATTGAAACAAAGAGAAGACAGTCACAATAATCAATAAGAGCTTCACAGAAATACGAAAGAAACATCAAGTAAGGATCACATAGTTTCTGGTTCAATTTTCCATATTTTTAGGTTGATAAACTTAGTGCTAAGTGATACAACTCACAATGCCCCCTGTTCCTATACAGAGTGCGATCTCGGCCCGATTGGATAATCTATCTCAAGTGAGACATCATCCATATGCACAATTTAAATCAATAAATCCAGCACAAGTACCACCATGTGTATGACATGGTGTCCGATCACGGACCGATCGGCTAAGCCATCTCACTTGAGACATCATCCTTTCAATTGTTCAACTCAATTTCACATTTCTTTCCCATCTTTCATTACATGGCACGAGTAGACTCATTTATTAGGTCGTTCTTGGCACTTGGCCGTATCTTACAATTCAAATTTCCCCTTTTTTTTATACGTTCAAATAACAGTATCATCCATGTCAATAAGTTCTATTATATAAGGCATTGCACACATAAGGGAAGGAGCTTGGAAAAGCATAATCACATGGAGGCCTTTCATACAAATTAGGTTAGCAAGATTTATTCGACTCTTGACACGAATTCTAAACCTTTCTCAACTCTTACTCCTCATTTCAACCACATTCAAATAGAATGATGACATGATAAACATTTAGAAAAATTATTGAACATAAATCTTTCAACACAACACATTAAGACAACCAATTCTAGTATGATCAAGTCAGGAACTTACACCAAATACTCGGACACCAGGGGTTTGATTCTAAGAAGAAGAGAGTTTAGCCATACATACCTTAATTGAGTTTTCCTTAATTCCTACAATAATTTTCAAAATCCTTAGCACCTTCAATCTATTTAATAATGGAGTACAATCGAACCCATAATTAGGAAAAACGATCATAGTCCTAGCTCATTTGAGAATTATATCAAACATTATGCATTTATTAAGGTTCCATGGCCCTTCTTTGTGAGAGATTACACCAACCTATTCTCCATTCTTTTCTATCTTTGTTTTACCACTCCCTCATACACCTTAGGATCACATGCATGCAAGGTAACCACTCTCATCACCATGAATTACCTCACTAATGACCCATTATAGCTATATTTTGAAATTAAGAGCTTAGGTGATAGAAGATTACCTTTTTGGGAAGGAGACCTAGGAGCCTCTTTTGTAAATCTCCAAGGTGGTTATGAAAGAATTGAAGAAAAATTGATGAAGACCCCTTTTCTCTCTCTAGGATCCTTTCCCCCACTCTAAACTATTAAAAAATGCTCAAAATGGACTAATGTGAGTGTTTTAATGAAATGGGATCGGGTTTTAAAAATTAGAAATAGGAGCCCCGACACAGATTTGTGGTCGCATATGCGACCACATAATGGTTATGCGATCTGCAAAGTGACCGCAAAAATAGCCCTCAAGGGCTTGAATTTTCTGCCTGGGTATGCGACCATATGCGGTCAGCATACCTGTTCTGCGATCAGATAATGCATTGCAGAACTTCCCTTCGCAAAAGTCCAAGGTGGATATGCGATCGCATAATCGTCCGCATAACTGACCTCAAAATTGGACAACTTTTCTTCTTCACTCTGCAGCCAATATGCAGTCCGCATAGTGATTATGCCGCCGCATAATAGGCCGCAGATTCCTCTAAGTCTGTAGCGTACTGTTCAATCCAAAAAGTCTGAACCGTGAGCAAGCTCGCCGCGAAGAATTTCTACTATTAAAACGCATGAATCTAATTTGGCACCACGAAATCCCCAGTTTTTGGTTAAAACTTTTACGGGTCCTTACAGCCATGCCATTTCATTTATGTCATCATGCTTTTATATTATCATGAGTACATGTCACGAATGGTATTTTCGTGCAGGCGAGGTCGAGGGACATGCATTATGTTGTGATATCTCTTCCTTGTGTATATGTTCATGCCTTTACCTTGAGAAGTTATTGTCGCACCTATGTTTCCTATGTGACTTGTCAGTGTTGTTCTATCCTTGTTCTATATCTCAATTATTGTTGTGTTGCCCATGCGTCCTACTTATTTAGCTTTCAAATACCATGCTTCATTCCTGATGTTATATCTATAACCATGTCGTATCTAGTTTGTTGCACTTCAGTATAAGATTTCACCATGTTAGCCATACATGCCTCTACTTGTTAGCTTATAAAGATCATGCGTCCCCCTCTTATTTTCCATATCTACATCTATGCCTTCTACCATGCTAGTTAGGTGAAATTATGTTCTTCTTTCCTAATTGATATCATCATTCCTATGTTTCCTACTTTGTCATTATTGTTATCAGCATTTCTTTCACATGGTTGGTACTGTTACACATATATTTGATGAGGATGAGATAAATGCATGAAGGATGTTGCCGTGCCGTTGGATTTGATGTCTTGAGTATATTTCTCACACTATGAAAGTTATGGATTTATTACTGTGATTTGCTAGTTATCGCCCTAAGGAAAGGATTGGTCGTGATATTGAGGAATATTAATCGCGGTTCTTCTAGAAATTATCTATTGCTTCGCATAATTATTTCCTTGCACGCTATTCTGTTATGTTCTAGTATTATTCTATTGCTAGTCTTCGGTACAAGTTATATCAGTGAGTATCTTTTAACTACAAAGCCTCGTCACTACTTCATCGAGGTTAATCAAGATACTTACTGAGTACATGAGGTCGGCTGTACTCATACTACACTTTTGCACCTTGTGTGCAGATTTTGGAGCGGAGCTGCGGTTGATGTCGGGAGTTGACTCTGAAGATATTCGTGCCTTCCAGATGTGGCTATCACTTGTCCCTGGGTAGTTCTAGAGTTAAATTTTGTTTAAGCACATTTCAAACAGAAGTTGAATTTATTTCATATCCGCTTTTTCAGTAATCTAGTCTTAGTAGCTCATGTCTTGTATTACCAGTCCTTGAAATATTTTTTGAAATCCAGATATATCAATTGTTGATCATATTTATTTTATTAGAATTGTGTTAAGTGTTAATTGGCTGACCTAATGGGTCGGGTTAGATACCATCACGACCTGTGAGTTTTGGATCGTGACAAAAGAAGAAAGTTCTAGAGAGAGACTTAAAAACGTAATATTTTGTTCATGAGATCAAAATTTAAATGGTTATCTTAAAAATATGGAGCATTTGCATCTATACCCGCTTTTTGTGTCACGTTTTAACTTGTGCCCGCTTTGCAAAAAAAATTACAAGTGTACCCGTTTTTTCGCATAACTTCAGCATATGGGGCTGAAGTAGCAAAGCAAATCACGCAAAACTTCAGCATTCTAGTAGACGGGCCTGAAGTAGCAGGTGTGCTGAACCAAGTGTGCTGAAGTTTTTGTTTGTAATTGATGAACTTAAGCATAATAGCTGAAGTATTATTCTCTATTTGATGAAGTTTTTGTTTGTAATTGCTGAAATTTTTATTTTTGTAACTGGCGAACTTCAGCTCTAGAGCTGAAGTTTTTGCTTTTGTAACTGGTGAACTTCAGCTCTAGAGCTGAAGTTTTTGTTTTGTAACTAGAGAACTTCAGCTCTAGAGCTGAAGTTTTTGTTTTGTAACTGACGAACTTCAACTCTAGGATGAAGTTTTTGTTTTGTAACTGGCGAATTTTTGTCTACTAACTTACGTAATTATTTATAATTTATTTTTAAATAATCTGATAAACATATTTATGGCAATCATCCCATGAACTAAAGTTCCATAGCAGCAGAAGAAAGAAGAAGAAGAAAACGAAGGAGGAGAAGGAGGAAAAGGAGGAGAAAGGGGGCTGAAGTTATTTAAAAAGTGAGTATAAGATAAATCTTTTTAAAACAAAGATAGAAGTTAAATGGGGGCGATCAAATAGGACGCCCCGTGCAATTTTTACTAAAAATATCCGTCCAACATAATATACCTTTCAGATCAAGTACTTGTTGGCCCAATGGTTTACAATTATCTAATTGTTGAATCGTTTTGAAAAAGATGAAGTAAGAAAATAAATCAGTTTTATACTAGGAAATGGCATGGTATTCTAACACATAAAGAGAATTGATAATTTTTTGGCTTTACATTAGGTTTGGCAACAAACCCAATAACCAAAATTAGTTTTCTTAAAAATAGCAAAAAATATTTAAAATCTCTCTCTCTATCTCCTAACGGTTGCATCCATCTTCCCAAAAATTAGTTTCCATTTCCTTTCAAATGTATACTAAAATTTTCCAAAATCTCTTTACATCCTTTTTCTGATACTTTTCTTTAGTCTCACTTTATCAATGTAAAATAAGTTTAGAGTAAGTTTTAAAATATAGAAATAATAAATATAATTGTGAAAGTAAATATTTTTGATATATATTATAATATACAAGGAAGCAAATAAAATCTTCATATACATTTTGATATACAAAGAAAAAAATAAATTTTTTGATATACACAAAGAAGCAAAATAAACTTGTGATACACATTGTTTGATGTGTTATACATTGTGATATACAAGCAATAAAATTATTTTTATTGTGATATGCATTGATATAGAGGCAACATACGCGCGTGCGTGCGCGCGCGCGCACACACACACACACATATATATATATATATATATTATAATTTTATAGTTTAGATATACAGAAAAATTAAAATAAGTTAATATACATTATCACATATACACAGAGGAAAAACAACCGTATGATATACATTTTGATATACGTATTATTATTATGATATACATTTATTACTATTTGATGCTAATATCTCTAACTAGTGTATGATATACGTTTCGATATACGCATTATTATAATGATATATATTTATTACTATTTGTTGCTAATATCTCTAACTAGAGTTTTTTTTTGGCTAATTATATGAGTATGTTGTTACAACTGTGCCAAAATCCATTTATACTATTGTCTATACACTTTTTGAGTGCCAGAATGAAAATGGAAAAGAGAATTTATCGAAATAGACTGAGCTGTTTGTTTATAATACATTTTCTTTTGGGAAATTTTGAAGTAAAATTAATTGTTGTAACTTAAAAGTAGGAGTTGATGTACTACAATTAGGAGAGACGCTATATATGATATTACATAAATGTGTAGTATGCAAGTTATATGTCCTCAAGGTATAATTATATTAAAGACTAATATTACATCAATGTATTGTATATACAAATATATGTACTAAAGTATAATTCTATGAAAGACCATATATATGCTACAACATTACTTATAAGACCTATAATTACATTAACTAATTAACTCTTATGGAAAACTTATCTCCTCTTCTTCATCATCATCCATGGATAAAAAGACTTCATCCAAAGTTGAGAGCTCAACTTCATCATCATCACAATTTCTATAGAGGCAATTTATCCCTTGAGATTGGTTGTTCGATTCATGTACTCTACATAGAACCCATTCCTGAAAATGAAAAGAAAAAAAATATAAATTTGAAAAAAGAAGAAAAAATTCTACAGAAGTACTTCTTTTGGTCATGTAATTTGACTTTGAAAGGTCAAAATTCATGAATTCCACGAGAGGTGGTTATTTATATCACATGCTATATACGTAGAAATTTTTTATCTTTCCCGTTTATAAATCTTGTACTCGATTTAGAGGTTAATTAATATTATAGACTGGTTAAATTCACCATTATTGAACTAAAGGAAAGTTTTAAATTCTACATTAAATTTTTTGAAATCTTAAGTAATTTCTTATTATTCAATATTTGATATAAAATTCAATTAGTTTTAGGGTTCATTTATACGATTGACAGTGTAAATAATTTTTTATACTACTATCAGATTATGCAGGATATCAGATTATGTAGGAGCTAATTAACTTGGGGCATAACCTTAAAAAGCTGATTAATGACATATTAAAACAAGTTAAACTGCAATACTAATTATGTAAACTTTTTTACACTGACATTAGATATGTAACTTAGAGTTAAAACATTAAATTAAATCCTATGAGATAGGATGGAAGGAGTATTTACTTACAATTTCATTTTCTCTTTTCTTGCTAGGCTTCTTAAAGAAATTACTGCTAGAGAGGTGGAATTCTTCCATAATCCAATTAGTTTGTACTTCATCATCAATATTATAGTACACAAAGTACTTTTTTATTCCTACAATTTTTTCTCCAAAATTTTCGAGTATAATTGGCTCATTCATATATACTTCCTTCCAATATCCTTTTCTTGTAGCTCGATTTTCCTTCACTTGGCTGAAGAAATACCATTGGTTTTTGCTCCATAAAGCTTTCTCTAATCATCCCAACATATGCAAAATAGGTAAAATAAAAGAAATTATTAATTCAGAAGGATGAGAGGAAAATTAAAGAAAGAACAAAAAGGTATATAACACCTCCATTCTAATTTGATCCATGAGAAAAGTGAGGTGATTCAATTTTTCAAGGGTCAATTTAATGATTTATATAGTAATTTGGACTTGTACAAGTTTTGTCTAATAAAAAAAGAACTTGGAACTCTATAAATTATACAAACAATAGTACGAGCAGAAAATGTTCCAATGAAAAAGTTTGTTTAGACCTTCTATAAATACGGTTCATTTTTTGATAAAAAAAGAAAGAAAAGAAATATCAAATATTGATCAAATTATTAAATTGAGATAACAATTTAATAATTTTTAGGATATACTAACGCAATAAATCAATTAAAAGTATCTTCTCAAGTTCCAAATGATTTTAAAGGACCTCATATAAATACACTTCAGTCTTTGGAGATAAAATGAAACGAGAAAAAAGAAAGATCAACCTCATTTTTCCAATATAGCCAAGAAATGCAGATAGTAAAACAATAAAATCAATTAAAAATAGGTCGTCTCAAGTTCCAAAAATAATCTTTTTCTTCATGGGGGATCGGACGAAGCTAGAAATATTTATTTATTTTATTAAAGGCAAAACAAAAAAATAAAGAAGTAAAGTAAATTATGATGGAGAAATAAATTCAAAAATATACCATTGAGTTCTGAAGGATGAGAAGAAGAAAAATCAAGATGAGGAATATTGACGTTGGGGTAGAACGGTAAGGCTGCAACTTTACTTTTGAGATAATACATAAAAAGCTCTTCATCCGTTGGATCAAAGCTAAAACCTGGAGGAAGAGCAACTCTTTCATCCTCCATTGTCACTAACAAATATTTTCTGAAACCGAACTGAATGGAATTCTTAAGGAAATTTAAAGTGTTCTGCCTATTTAGGGTTTACTTTAATTTAGGAGTCGATAATAAACAAGAAAAGAGGAATGATATAAGAGTTGACGAATGTTGTTGTTTTCTTTTTATAGAAAAAATATATATGTACTTTAGTAAATTGGCCCTACACTCTACTTCTATTCCTCGCTAGTAGTATATATTTAGGATAGACGCAACGGGTCCAGTCAAATTCGCTATACGTTTAATAGAGGCGGATTCATCATTTGAACTTTATGAGTTCAATATTTAAGATTTTTAAGACTTACTATTATATTATAAAGTTATAAATTTATATATATATATTATTTATTATAATTTTAACGGTTTTTTACATATAAATTTATACTCTACGTAAATTCAAATGAACTCAGAATCATTATATTGGATCCGCTCTGTTTAAACCGAACCTTATTTGTGAGTTTTTAAATATAAATAAATATATGTAGGTACATATGTATGTATATAGGATCTGCCGGTTTTAAATTCTAAATTCGCTGAACCTCATTAGACCGGGAGGTAGTGGCGGTTGATTCGAAATGAAGAGTTTGTAACTAGTTTTATGAGTGGTCAAAGGCTGCTGCTAATTCAAGTAGTACATAGTATGAAATGAGGCAGAGCCGACCCTTATGAATGTGAGTACGTTAATCTATTTGCTTTACGTTAAATGAGATTTTCAGGGAAATTCGTTGCCACTATCCTTCGAGTACACAGAGGGTAACTTTCTTATTGAGCGATAGCTGGTAGATCACATAAGAGATGTAAATCAGACTAGGCAAATTCGGTGCGACGATCTTTTATGCTGATGAGGAAAATCAATCTCAAGTCTTTCACATCTCACCCAACCAACTCAGTCAACCTTACGAATAGGGGTTTAGGGTACGTGTTGATTAGAAATGAAAAGTGGGAGTGGATAACGTTTCGTGCGAGTTCATAGGCGGCTGGTAATCCAAGAGAGACAAGTAGTGATTGAATTGTTTTTGCAGGAAGTGGATATGTTTTCACTTTGAAGTAACTTCGCTTACAAACAACTGTGTTTTTGTCGTTTAATTATCTTTAAAATAGTAAAAAAAAAGCAGTTCTATTTGAATAAGCAATATCGTAGCTTACTTAGTGGAATTAATGAACTGAGTGGATGATAATGATGATGAATTGTGAAACAAAAGTAGAGAAGGCAGTAGTGACTTTACGTGTGCAAACACAAATATGCACACGTAAAATGTTGTTGAAAAGGACCACATTGAAAAAAGGCAATCAAAGCATGAAGTTGAGTATGATAAGCTCTCTTCTTTTTTCTTCTCTTTGTTTCCTTTGATAGTTCTCAAGTCATTGTAAGTAAACATCAATCATCATGAAACCAGATAAAAATAGTAATGAAGAGTACCAAAATCAATTGACCAAACCCCATATGGAATGTCTTCCTAATTAGTACAACTGTGAATGGAATTTGGGTAATAGCAGTCTATCTGAGTTTTAAAAAAAAAAAATCTGAGTTCAGTACATATAAAAGTTCATAAGGATTAGCTAGTCTCAAATATAAAACACTCAATTGGCCTTAATTAACCTAGCTAACAATCTCTAGAAGAAGGGGTGTGCATATGGTTGGGCTAGGTCAGCCTAAATACATTCTTAACATAATGTATTAGTGTGATCAGGAGTGGAGTTAGAGTGTCGAGAGCTGAGTCGGTCGAATCCAGTAATTTTGATTCGAACCCTACTATTTGTCTTAAAAATTCATTGAATATATACAAATCGTTAATTTAGAACTGTAATTACCCGATCGGTCGTTTTGAGCATTTGTATTCTATTCAGCTGTTTGAAGTCTTGAGTAGCTTCATATGATGTATTATGACTTGTGTGAACCGTCGATTTTGGTTTTCAGGTCAATCAGAATTGATTTAGGAGAAAAATTCTCAACTAGGAAACTTTAAGTTGAAAGAGTTTTGATCTCGGATCGCAACTTTGATGGTTTCGTTAGGTCCGGATGGTGATTTTGGACTTGAGTGTATGCCTAGATTTGCATTTGGATGTTCCTAGAAGGTTTCAGCACTATTTGGCGAAAGTTGGCAATTTGAAGGTTTGAAATGTTTATAAGTTTGACCGGGAGTTGACTTTGATGATATCGGGTTCGGCTTGTGGTTCCGGAAATTGAAATAGTTTCGTTATGTCATTGGGACTTGTGTGCAAAATTTGAGTTCGTTCCGAGTTAATTTGATTAGCTAGGTTCGGCACGAGTTTTGGAAGTTGAAATATTCAAAGTTCATTAAGTTCGATTTGAGGCACGACTCGTGATTTCGATGTTAACTAGAATTAGTGTATGCACGTTGCACGTGCCTCTCGTACTAATGAGAATAAACTTTAGAAAAAACATAAGCATTGTTCAAAAAATTATTTGCATTATGATATAAAAACTATTACAATATATTACTCCCTACGTTTCAATTTAGATGAGGTAGTTTGACTCGTCACGGAGTTTAAGAAAAAAGGAGACTTTTGAAATTTGTGGTCTTAAAAGCATAGAGCTAAAAGCTTTGTGTGGCCATGCCATTTGTGTGGTTATACATGCTTCTCATTAAGGCTAAAATGGGTAAAATGAATAGTTTAAAGTTGAATTATTTTCAAATTTAGCAATGTCTCATTTAATTTGATACGGACTAAAAAAAGAGTACCTCATCTAATTTGAAATAAAGAGAACACAAGTTCTAAAATGATAACCATGTTAATCATGCTTAGGGAATGGATCCACTCTAGTGATTTTTTCTTAAGTTTGTTTAATACTTGCTTCATTGTACAAAAGTATCATAGGAGTAGCGTTTGACAGAAAGATATATGAAGTTATAAACACTTGGGCACGTGCGGTGCATGCATATTATTAGTTATTACTCCATCTGTTTCAATTTAGGTGACATATTTCGTTTATCGAGAGTCAAACTGTGTAAAATTTGACCAGTATTTTAAAGTATCTTTTTTATCATATTGACATGACAAAAATAATAACTTATAGTACTTTTTGTATTGTCTTTGAATTTTTAGTTTGAAATATTGAGTTGAATTAATTAACTTTAGCTTCAAATTTTAGTCAAATTGTCTCTCGCGATAATCAAAATATGTCATCTAATTTGAAATAGATGGGGTATTAAACTCGTGTATGATGTATTACAAACAATTAAATTTTTTTTATTGTTATAAAACAATATAAGGAGAAGAAGAGTATTAAAGAGAAAAGTAGAGATGGAGAATTCTTATTGATTTTTGGGATGAATTACAATGGAATATAACCCCATTATTTGTAGGAAAAAGTGACTTAGCCACCAAGTAACAAACCCTAAAATCTCTCTTAAATATAGACATTCAACTTAAATACAATTCTATTTATAACACCCCCTCTTGAATGTCTATTCAACAGATAATATGTCTCGTCAAAATCTTAACTAAAATAAAACTCAGTGGGAAAATTTTTTTAGAAAAGGAAAAAGAGTACATATGTTTAGAAGTACGCCTTTTGATTGCCTCGTTAAAAACCTTGCAAGAAAAACCTAGCGGGACAAAACCTTGTAAGGAAAAAAGAGTACAACGCGTATTAACTCCCCCTGATGAGAGCATCAATTCACATCATTGAGCCTTCGCATCTCTATCTTGTACACTAGCTTCTTGAAGGTTGACATTAGTAGAGATTTGGTGAACAAATCAACCATATTATCACTTGAATGAATATGTTGCACCTTAAAATTCCTCGCTATCACATTATCATGATTATAGTTATAGCAAGATACAAATGTGCACAAATTACACTTAGGATGTAGTACTTCATGACCAAGAATTCTACATGCTTTAAGAAATTTAAATCCTTCAAGGATTGTCATATAAGTTAAGTCATATAAGCCATATGAATGGACTTCATATGCATATAAAGTTTTTATATCATGCTAGACATAAGATAGATAAAAGTGATTGCACACACCATTGACTTCACACTTTTAAGTGTTTGTACTGCATGTCCAAAACTACATGTCCTTCATATGAAACCAATTCTATTCGAATTGTGTCTCTTCTATTTGGCCAATATTTTTGTGTCTGTATTCGACCGACTTGAGGTCCTCATCTATACTTAGCTCTAAGATAGATGTCGTCGACGAAAAATTTTATCGGTTCCAATATTTTTTTTCATAAAGACATAATATAGAGATCTCATCATTCGTATTTTCAGATATCTGAACCTCTTCTGATATTTTATGAAGTGTTATGTCAGGTGATCTTCAAGATCACTTGCCTCATTGTTATGATTATTTAGATCATTTGCTCATCTTCTTTATCAAGAATATTATTTGAAATCGATTTGTCTATACGTTTTAAGCGTACCATAGACTTTGTCCTTCTATGACTTATTCTTATAGGAGCATTTTTAGTGAGAATATAGTTACTTTCTTTGGGTCAGCAAATGCGTCTGGTATGCTTTGCAATATATTGCAGATGAATTATCTTTTTATGAACTTCAAGTTCATATTATGTTATTCGAGAATCTAGATGTACAAATGATAATTCATTTCAAGTAACTTTTTCTCAACTGTTTATCTTGTCTTCCCCTCATGTTAGAAAAACTAGCTTTCTTCCTCAGATTTGAGAACCCATTTTTGTGCATTATGGTGTTAATAAAAATATACACCGTACATCAATAATAATAGATGAAATTATTTGGTTCCTGACATTGAACCACTTATGAGGGGAGAATGTAATATACTTGTCACGACCCCAAATATCCGATCGTGATGGCGCCTATCGTGAAATTAGGCAAGCCACACATTTCATTTGTTACCAGATATTTTCAGAAAAATCTATTATCTTTGCAGCAAAAGTCTCATATTTATAAAGCATTTAATAGTTTAATCATCATTAAAAACATAACTAAGAGAAAACCCGAACCCATATCTAGCGTCACCGAGTCATGAGCTACTAAATCGAATATCAAAATACAATGCCGACATAAAGTTGTCTGAAATAACTAAATAAGACAGGTAGATAGAGAAGGAGATAATCGAGGCTGCGATCGCCAACTGGTACCTCGATGCCTCCAAAGGAACTCTGACTTTAGCTCAAAAACCACTACCGGGTCCCGCTGTACCTGGATCTACACACAAGGTGCAGGGGGTAACGTGAGTACACCAACTCAGAAGTAACGAACCCAAACTACGGGCTGAGAGGTAGTGACAGACTAAATCTCAATAATTGTAATGAAAACAGTACACAAAATTTAGGCATGCTTACAGTTTCAACAGATAATGAAAACAGAATATGGCCGATATGTTAAGTAACCCAAGTATATCCCAGTACTCTACATGCCAATGTATCAACAGTGTGGAAATGCACATAGTGCTCACAACTCTCACAAAGAAGTCTGCTCAGTACTGTATATGGCTCTCAGGCCCAAGGAAAATCCATCCCGGAATATGCATAAACATCGGTGATCGTAGTCACTCAGTACTGAGGAAAAAGGCCAATCCAGCCCCCACGGAGAAGATCCATCTCCGGAATACAACACTCGGACAAGATCCATGTCCAGGGACGATCTGTCCCTCACATATCATCAACTTTGGACAAGCTCCATGTCCAGGGAAGATCCATCCCTCAATATCAATGCGCTCACTGGGGGTGTAAAGACTCCGGAGGGGCTCCTATTGGCCCAAGCGCTATATCAAGCCAACGAAGGCATGATCTGAGTATCGCTACGGTGTGCAGTCTGATCTCATAACTGTCTCAATAACAGGCTCTCGGCCTCACTCAGTCATTACTCTCCAGTCTCGCTCACATGGGCTTACAAATGCATGAACTAGCCCGAAACAATGATAAATATATATAAAATCAACAATTACCGAGACTGAGACATGAAATGATATGCTATGATAGGAATGAGTATACAAAATTAAATAAACACATAAGGAGACATCAATATACGACCACTCGGGTCTCAACATTTTCGGCGTGAAGCCCTAGTATTTGACTTAGCATGATTTCTAAAATGTTCCCATTAACCACATCAATAAAAGTGCGGATATCAATCCAGAATAGCTACTAGATAGTGCCATGGGATGAGCCAGGCTACAAATAACTCAGCGTACGCCCGCACGCCCGGCACTTGGCTTATGCCTCGCCTTAGTATAATCATATAGCATATAGTTCGGGGTTTCGAACCCTCAGAACCAAGTTTGGAAATGTTACTTACCTCAAAACCGGCTAAAATCCTAGCCCTCAACGCCTTTGCCTCTAGACTCGGCCTCCGATTGCTCCAAATCTACCAAAAAATAGATTTATATGGTTAATATATACCAAGGAATGAAGCCCACTAGAAAATTATCAAATTCAACCAAAACTCCCGAAATTGGCCAAACCCGACCCCTTGGGCCCACGTCTCAGAATTCGATAAAAATTATAAAACTGGAATCCTTACACTCTCACGAGTTCATACATACAAACTACACCAAAATATGACAGGAAATGACCCCTCCAATCCTCAATTCAAAGTGTAGAACCTCAAGCCCTAATCCCTCAAATTACACCATTAAATCCTACTAGTTTCATGATTAATCACTCAAATACCAACATAGAATCGAGTATTAGGTTCAAAAACGTTACCTCAATGCTTTTCCCTTGAATTCCTCTTCAAAATCCTTCAAAAAGCTCCAAACCCGTCTTAAAAAATGGTGAATTATAAGAACATTCGCGAAGGCATCATTTTATACTTTCTGCCCAGCGATGACCGCACCTGCGGCTATTTAATCGCACATGCGGACCCGCACCTGCGGTCCCAGGTGCGCACCTGCGCAAAATCACTTAAGGGGTCCAAACTCGCACCTGCGACTCATCCACCGCACCTGCGATGCAACCCCAGCAAAACACCAGAACAACAACACACCAGCAGAATTTCCAACTTCCAAACTCTGTGACAGCCATCCGAAATCATTCCGAGGCCCTAGGGACCTGAACCAAAAGTACCAATAAGTCATAAATGATCACCCGAACTTAGTCGAACCCTCGTAACACCCAAATAACATCAACTCACGCAATTTACTCGAAATTCAAGCTTAAGAATTTCTAAACTTCTGAAATTCGCCAACGATGCCGAATCTGACCAAACCTCATTCGAATGACCTAAAATTTTGCACACACATCCCAAATGACATTAGTACCTGCTCCAACTTTTAGAATTCCATTCCGACCCGATAGTCAATTTTCCACTGCCGACCGGAAATTGCCAAAAACTCAATTTCGCCAATTCAAGCCTAATTCTACTCCGGACCTCTAAACCACATTCCAAACACAATCCTAAGTCCCAAATCACCTAACGAATCCATTTAGGCTATAAAATCCACATTCCGAGGTTGTTTACCTAATAGTCAACTTCCGGTTGACTTTCTAACCATAAGGCCAACTTAAGAGACTAAGTGTCTCTTTTCTCACCACGACCACTCCGAACCTGAACCAACCGCCACATCATAAATAGGCTAAGCAACACATGACAAAGCAGAAGCAAGGAAAACGAGGCTAATCTCATGAAATAACCGGTCGGGTCGTTACATTCTCCCCCTCTTAAACAAACGTTCGTCCTCGAACAGGTCTAGAAACATACATCGAGTCTCAAATACGTGAGGGTATCTGCTCCGCATCTCCCGCTCAGTCTCTCAGGTGGCCTCCTCCACCAGCTGCCCTCTCCATTGCACCTTTACTGAAGCTATATCCTTAGACCTCAACCTTCTGACCTGTCGACCCAAAATAGCCACTGGCTCTACCTCATATGACATATCACCCTCGAGCTGAAATTCAAGACATGAGATCGGTCACCAACGTACTTCCGGAGCATGGAAACATGAAACACCGGATGGACACTCGATAAGCTGGGTGGCAAAGCAAGTCTATAAGCCACATCTCCAACCCTATGAAGCACCTCAAAAGGCCCAATGAACTGGGGACTCAACTTGAACCTCTTCCCGAACCGCATAACACCCTTCGTGGGTGACACCTTCAGTAGCACATTCTCCCCAACCATGAAAGACACATCCCGGACCTTCCGGTCCGCATAACTCTTCTTCCTAGACTGCACCATGCGAAGCCGCTCCTGAATCAACTTCACCTTATCCAATGCATCCTGTACCAAGTCTATGCCCAATAGCCTAGCCTCACCCAGCTCAAACCAATGAACCGAAGATTTACACCTCCTACCATATAAAGTACCGTACGGAGCCATCTGGATACTCGCCTGATAGCTATTATTATATGCAAACTCCGCGAGTGGCAAAAACTGGTCCCGTGAACCCCCAAAGTCAATGGCACAAGCACGCAACATGTCCTCCAAAATCTGAATAGCGCGCTCTGACTGCCCATCCGTCTGAGGATGAAATGCTGTGCTCAACTCGACCTGAGTACCCAAATCTTTCTGCACGGACCTCCAAAACTGAGATGTGAACTGAGTACCTCTGTCAGAAATTATAGAAACTGGAACACCGTGCAACCGGACAATGTCTCTGATATAAATCCCAGCTAACCACTCCGAGGAATAAGTAGTACCAATAGGAATAAAGTGCGCGGACTTGGTCAACCGATCCACAATGACCCATATAACCTCCTCGAAGTCCGTGGGAGCCCAACTACAAAGTCCATGGTGATCCGCTCCCACTTCCACTCCGGAATATCCAACCTTTGATGAAACCCACCTGGTCTCTGGTGCTCGTACTTGACCTGTTGACAGTTGCGACA
Source organism: Nicotiana paniculata (assembly GCA_005239505.1). Taxonomy (NCBI): domain Eukaryota; kingdom Viridiplantae; phylum Streptophyta; class Magnoliopsida; order Solanales; family Solanaceae; genus Nicotiana; species Nicotiana paniculata. The sequence goes on along the minus strand of MDKI01190597.1, from coordinate 28,290 downwards.
CTGAGCTACAAACTCAACAATATCCTTCTTCATCGGTCACCACCAATAATGCTGTCTCAGATCCTGATACATCTTCGCGGCACCCAGATGCATGGAATACCGCGAGCTATGGGCCTCTGCTAGAATCAACTCTCGAAGCCCATCCACATTGGGCACACAAATCCGACCATGCATCCTCTTAACCCCATCATCGCCAATAACTACATCCCTTCATCACCTCGTCAAACCCTGTCCTGAAGAACGAGCAAGTGTGGGTCATCATACTGGCGCTCTCTGATCCCGTCATAAAGAGAAGACCTGGAAGCTATATGAGCTAATACCTGAATGGGCTCTGATAGATCCAATCTCACCAACTGGCCTGCTAAGGCCTGAACATCAAATTCTAATGGTCTCTCTGCTGCTGGAAGATATGCTAGACTTCCCAAACTCTCTACTCTGCGACTCAAGGCATCGACCACTACATTGGCCTTCCCGGATGGTATAGAATAGTGATATCATAGTCCTTGAGAAGCTCCAACCATATCCTTTGATGAAAATTCAGATCCTTCTGCTTAAACAGATGATGCAGACTACGGTGGTCAGTGAAAACCTCACAATGCACCCCATACAAATAATGACGCCAAATCTTCAAGGCGTGAACAATGGCTGCTAGCTCGAGATCATGCACTGGGTAATTCTTCTCATGAGTCTTCAACTGGCGCGAGGCATAGGAATCACCCTACCCTCCTGCATCAAAACACAACCGATGCCTATCCTCGAGGCATCACAATATACGGTATAAAAACCTGGAGCTGATGGCAATACTAACACTGGAGCTGAGGTCAATGTAGTCTTGAGCTTCTGAAAGCTCTCCTTTCACTCGTCTGACCACCTGAACAGAGCACTCTTCTGGGTCAATCTGGTCAAGGGCGAAGCAATAGAAGAAAACCCCTCCACAAAGCGACAGTAACATCCCGCCAAACTAAGGAAGCTTCTAATCTCCGTAGCTGAGGACGGTCTGGGCCAACTCTGCACCGCCTCTATCTTCTTCGGATCAACCTGAATACCTTCACTGGACACCACATGCCCCAAGAAAGCTACTGAGCCAAGACAAAACTCACACTTGAAGAACTTTGCATAAAGCTTCTCCTCCTTCAATCTTTGCAAAACAACTCCCAAATGTTCAGCGTGCTCCTCCTGGCTATGAGAATATACCAGGATGTCATCAATGAACACAATAACAAAATAATCCAAGTACGGCTAAATCACGCTGTTCATCAAATGCATGAACGCTGATGGGGAATTGGTCAGCCCAAAAGACATCACCATAAACTCATAGTGACCATAACGAGTCCTGAAACCTGTCTTGGGTATATCAGAATCCCGAATCTTTAGCTGATGATATCCGGATCTCAAATCAATCTTAGAGAACACTCTGGCTCCCTGAAGCTGGCCAAACAAATCATCAATACGAGGCAAAGGATACTTATTCTTGACCGTAACCTTGTTCAACTGCCTGTAGTCAATACACATTCTCATGGAACCATCTTTCTTCTTTACAAACAACACCGGCGCACCCCAATGTGACACACTAGGCCGAATGAACCCCTTATCTAGGAGTTCCTGAAGCTGCTCTTTCAATTCCTTCAACTCCACCGGTGCCATATGATACGGTGGAATAGAATGGGCTGAGTGCCTGGCAGTAAATCAATACCAAAGTCAATATCCCTGTCAGGTGGCATGCCAGGAAGGTCAGCAGGGAACACGTCCGAAAAATCACGGACCATAGGAACAAAATCAATAGTGGGAGTCTCAAGATTGACATCCCTCACAAAAGCCAAATACGATAAACACCCTTTTCTACCATACGCTGGGCCTTCAGGTAAGAAATCACCCGACTAGGCACATACTCAATGGAACCTCTCCACTCGACTCTCGGGAATCTTGGCATCACTAAGGTCACGATCTTAGCGTGACAATAAAGAACAATGTGACACAGAGATAGTCAATCCTTGCCCAATATCATTTCAAAATCAACCATGCTAAGTAATAACAGATCCACTCGGGTCTCCAGACCCCCAATAAATATCACATACGACCGGTACACACAGTCCACAACAATAGTATCGCCCACCGGGGTCGACACATGAACAGATGTAACTAAGGACGAACGAGGCATATCCAGAAAATGAGCAATGTATGATGAAACATAAGAATACGTGGAACCTCAGTCAAATAAGACCAAAGCATCTCGGTGACATACTGAAACAATACCTGTAATCACTACATCTGAGGCCATAACATCTGGTATGGCTGGAAGTGCATAAACTCGAGCCTGACCTCCACATGATCGACCTCCCCCTCTAGGGCGGCCTATAGCTGACTGGCCCCCACCCCTAGCTGCCTGGGCGAGTGGTGAAGTAACTAATGCTGAAGCTGAAGGCTGGCTCTTCTGCTGGAATGAACCACCCGAAAGACGGGGATAAAACCTCTTAATATGACCCGGATCACCACACTCAAAGAAACCCCTCTCAGCAAATGATGGTGGGGACTGAAGGGAACCCCTAGAACCATAACAACCACTAGAAGAACCATGCGCCGAGGAACCCTGAACTGATGGTGGCCGAGATGAACTCTGGACTGGAAGAGCACTGAATGAGGAACGACTCAGATAAGAGCTGCGGGGACCATGCCCTGATGATGTACCACTGTAGGCTGGGCGGACTGGCTGAGGAGGTCTAAATGAATGGCCTCTACTGTGCTGAGACTAACATCCTGAATGAACACCACCAAAACCACCAGACCCTCGAGGCCTCTTAGCCTCCCTCTCGCTCGCTCCTGGCGGCGAACTGACTCAATCTCTCTGGCATTGTCAACCACCTCCTCAAAAGAAGTGTCAGATACCCTCTCTCTGGTCAGAAAAATCCGAAGCTGATAAGTGAGGCCATCAACAAACCTCCTGATCCTCTCCCTATCCGTGGGAACTAGCCAAATAGCATGACGGGCCAACTTGAAGAACCTCATCTCATACTGCGTCACGGTCATGTCCCTCTGACGCAACTGCTCGAACTCCCTACGCAGTTCCTCACCGCGGGATTGCGGTATATACTTCTCCAGGAAAAGAATGGAGAACTGATGCCAGGTAAGGGGCGCTGCATCAATAGGTCTACGCCTCTCATAGGCCTCCCACCACGCGAGTGCAGCTCCTGAGAACTGGAAGGTAGTAAATGGGACCCCACTGGCCTACAATATCCCTGTTGTGCGAAGAATCCTCTGACACTTGTCTAAGAAGCCCTGGGCATCCTCGCCCTCAGTAGCAATGAAAATCGGAGGCTGAAGTCTACTAAATCTCTCCAACCTGCGCTGCTCATCGTCTGCCAAAGTTGGGACCACAAAGTCTTGTGCTGGGGCAACCGGCTGGGCTGGAGCTGCCCCCGGTGTCTGAAGCCCCTGGGTAACCTGCTCAGGTGTCAGGGGAGCTGGAGTCTGAGTGCCTCCCCCGGCCTGAGAAGTAGCGACAGTAGTAGACATAGTGACTGCCTGTGCAAGACTGGTGCACACCGTCAAAATCTGAGCTAGGGTCTCCTGGAGACCCGGAATCACAATAAGCACTGCCGGTGCCTGAGCCGGTGTTGCTGGAACATCTGCGACAGGGACCTGATCCTGAACAATAGGAAGGTCCACAGGTATTGCCCCGGCTGTTGCGCGGGCTGCACCCCTCCCTCTGCCACGGCCTCGACTGCGGACTGGTCTAGCTGGTGTCTGGTCACCCCGATCAGTAGCGCGAGTCCTCACCATCTGTGAGAGAATGAAAAGAACTGAAGTTTAGTTCCAGGAATCAACCAGTTCGCACGACAGAATTCAAGAATGTGAGATTTTTCCTAAGGGTTCTGTAGCCTCTCAAAGATAAGTACAGACGTCTCCGTACCGATCCGCAAGACTCTACTAAACATGCTCATGACTGGCGAGACCTATATAACCTAGCACTCTGATACCAACTTGTCACGACCCCAAATACCCGATAGTGATGACGCCTATCGTGAAATCAGTCAAGCCACACATTTCATTTGTTACCAGATAATTTCAGAAAAATCCATTATCTTTGCAGCAAAAGTCTCATATTTATAAAGCATTTAAGAGTTTAATCATCATAGAAAACATAAGTAAGAGAAAACCCGAACCTAGATCTAGTGTCAACGAGTCATGAGCTACTAAATCGAATATCAAAATACAATGCCGACATAAAGTTTTCTGAAATAACTAAATAAGACAGGTAGATAAAGAAGGAGATAATCGAGGTTGCGATTTCCAGCTGCTACCTCGATGCCTCCAAAGGAACTCTGACTGCAACTCAACAACCACTACCGAGTCCCACTATACCTGGATCTGCACACAAGGTGCAGGGGGTAACGTGAGTACACCAACTCAGAAGTAACGAACCCAAACTACATCCTGAGAGGCAGTGACGGACTAAACCTCAATAATTGTAATGAAAACAAACACATAATTTAGGCATGCTCACAATTACAACAGATAATGAAAACAAAATATGACCGATATGTTAAGTAACCCAAGTATATCCCAGTACTCTACATGACAATGTATCAACAGTGTGGAAATGCACATAGTGCTCACAGCTCTCACACAGAAGTCCGCTCAGTACTGTATATGGCTCTCAGGCCCAGGGAAAATCCATCCCGGAATATGCATAAACATCAGTGACCGTAGTCACTCAGTACTGACGAAAAAGGCCAATCTAGCCCCCACGGAGAAGATCCATCTTCGGAATACAACACTCGGACAAGATCCATGTCCAGGGACGATCCATCCCTCAATATCAATGCGCTCACTGGGGGGTGTAAAGACTCCGGAGGGGCTCCTATTGGCCCAAGCGCTATATCAAGCCAACGAAGGCTTGATCATAGTATCGCTGCGATGTTCAGTCCGATCTCATAACTGTCTCAATAACAGGCTCTCGGCTTCACTCAATCATTACTCTCTAGTCTCGCTCACATGGGCTCACAAATGCATGAACTAGCCCGAAATAATGATAAATATATATATATAAAACAAACAATTATCGATACTGAGGCATGAAATGATATGCTATGATAGGACTGAGTATACAAAATCAAATAAGCACATAAGGAGACAACAATATACGACCACTCGGGTCTCAGCATTTTCGGCGTGAAGCCCTAGCATTTGACTTAGCAAGATTTCTATCATGTTCACATTAACCACAACAATAAAAGTGCCAACGAAGGCATGATCAGGGTATCGCTGCGGTGTGCAGTCCGATCTCATAACTGTCTCAATAACAGGCACTCGGCTTCACTCGGTCATTACTCTCCAGTCTCGCTCACATGGGCTCACAAATGCATGAACTAGCCCGAAAGAATGATAAATATATATATAAAATGAACAATTACTGAGACTGAGGCATGAAATGATATGCTATCACATGACTGAGTATACAAAATCAAATAAGCACATAAGGAGATAGCAATATACGACCACTCAGGTCTCAGCATTTTCCGCGTGAAGCCCTAGCATTTGACTTAGCATGATTTCTAGTATGTTCACATTAACCACAACAATAAAAGTGTGGATATCAATCCGGAATAGCTACTAGACAGTGCCATCGGATGAACCAGGCCACAAATCACTCGGTGTACGCCCGCACGCCCGTCACTTGGCATGTGCGTCACCTTAGTATAATCATATAGCATATAGTTTGGGGTTTCGAACCCTCAGAACTAAGTTTGGAAACGTTACTTACCTCAAAACCAGCTAAAATCCTAGCCCTCAACGCTTTCGCCTCTAGACTCGGCCTCCGACTGCTCCAAATCTACCAAAAAATCATATTTATATAGTTAATGTATACCAAGGAACGAAGTCCACTTGAAAATTATCAAATTCAACCAAATATCCCGAAATTGGCCAAACCCGACCCCCCGAGCCCACGTCTCAGAATTCGATAAAAATTATAAAACTGGAATCCTTACACTCTCACGAGTTCATACATACCAACTACACAAAAATTCGACAGCAAATGGCCCCTCAAATCCTCAATTCAAAGTCTGGAACCTCAAGCGCTAATCCCTCAAATTACACCATTAAATCCCACTAGTTTCATGATTAGTCAGTCAAATACCAACATAGAATCGTGTATTAAGTTCAAAAATGTTATCTCAATGTGTTTCCCTTGAATTCCTCTTCAAAATCCCTCAAAAAGCTCCAAACCCGTCTTAAAAAATGGTAAAATATAAGAAAATTCGCGAAGGCATCATTTTATACTTTCTGCCCAGCGATGACCGCACTTGCGGACCCGCACCTGCGGTCCCAGGTGCGCACCTGCGCAAAATCACTTAAAGGGTCCAAAGTCGCATCTGCGGCTCATCCACCGCACCTGCGGGCTCGCATGTGCGACTCACCTTCCGCACCTGCGATGCAACCTCAGCCAACCAACCTCTGCACCTGGGATGACCAAAGTGCACCTGTGATGTCCACTCCTGCGACCACCCTTCTGCAGGTGCGGAACACCAGAACAACAACGCACCAGCAGAATTTCCAACTTCCAAACTCCTGACGGCCATCTGAAATCATCCCAAGGCCCTCGGGACCTGAACCAAAAGTACCAACAAGTCATAAAATCACTCAAACTTAGTCGAACTCTCGGAACACCCAAAATAATCACCCAATTTAATCGAAATTCAAGCCTCAGGATTTCAAAACTTCGAAATTCGCCAACGATGCCGAATCTGACCAAACCTCATCCGAATGACCTGAAAGTTTGCACACACATCCCAAATGACATTACGGACCTGCTCCAACTTTCGGAATTCCATTCCGACCCCGATAGTCAATTTTCCACTGCCGACCCGAAATTGTCAAAAACTCAATTTCGCCAATTCAAGCCTAATTCTACTCCGGACCTCTAAACCACATTCCGAACACACTACTAAGTCCCAAATCACCTAAAGAAGTTATCCGGGCTATAAAATCCACTTTTCGAGGTCGTTTACCTAATAGTCAACTTTCAGTTGACTTTTCTAACCATAAGGCCAACTTAAGAGACTAAGTGTCTCTTTTCTCACTACGACCACTCCGAACCTGAACCAACTGACCCCACACATCTTAAATAGGCTAAGCAACACATGACAAAGCAGAAGCAAGGAAAACGGTGCTAATCTCATGAAACGACCGGTCGGGTTGTTACATATACTTACGTATATAACATATATCTAACTGATATAGATAATTTTGTTCTCATAAGCAATAGTTTAGCTATTAAGTGGAGGCACTTAATAAATCATTTTGCTAAATCAATTGTGATGTAAACAAACTTATCAAGAGGAACTGTCTTGAATAGAAAATTTAGAAATTATGCTTCAAATTAAATTATTGAGCAAGTTACCTCGCAAATACCATATTGCGGGTTAATAATAATCGCACATGTAACCATCTCATAGATGCATCTTATGTGACATACATGGTAGGTGAATGGACCCATATTCACTGTTGATAAATTTCAGGGTTCAAGGGATTCAATCTCAATTTTAGTTGGTATAATAATCGCGAGAAAAAGCAACATAAGAGAATTCGCAAAGAAGTTTCTTGTTCTTTAATATTTATTCATGTGAATTCTCTTTTATTTTTGAACATCATACTTAAATAAATATGGCTAAAATCAATTATGCCAACTGAATAAATTATCAATATTGATAAACTTCAGGTTTATACCATGACATGTGCAATTATTAATAAACTCCAAGTTTATTGTGGCATTCTTTTATTTATGTAGTACAAGCTGGAGAATAAAGCAGGTAACTTTTCACATACATATTACCCCGCTACAAGTTGTAGTAATAGAAGATATTCAATCTTTCCTTTATTTATAGTCCCAATATAACTAGCCGCTTTCACGAATACTTTAGAAACTCAATAAGTTTCTTTGAGACTTACTACGACACAATACATTATTGATAGTCAAATTTATTTCTCCAAAGTAGTATGATTGACTCTTCTAGAGCTTTCAATTAATTTTGTACTACCACATATTCATCAAAATTCATATAGTGAATATCATTTTTCAAGGAGAAAGTTATACAATTATGGTCATGGTCAATATCATCATAGGCAAGATATGTTACTTCTATTACTTTTGCCCTGTCATAATCACAATAGATACGTGATCGATGACCATTCATGACATAATAATGAAATTATTTTCTTATTTCATCTTAAACCCTCTTTTAGAGGTGAGTGTGGTATATTCACTACCACTAGCACGTTCATATTCTTCCAAGAATGAATATGTATTCATAAATCAGATGTTGTCACATTCACATTATGAATGAACCATAATCATCTATATGTGCTTTACAAAACCTCATGTCAAATCGATGACAAATATTACTTTCAAAGAGTGAAAGATTATTTTGAGAATTCTTATTATTCTCATTATCACAATAATGACGATTATAATTTCGTATATTGCCACGTCCACATCCATTGATACATTCACGGTAATAAGTTTGTCTTCTTTCAGACTTATTATATATTGCTATAAGGGGATTGAGAATGGAGCACATCCAATGGGACGTGTTTTCACTTCTTTGCCCACAATCGTACATGAATTTGATCATGGCAATGCATAGAAATTTTACTACTTCGGATGATTATAATTTCTTGCAAACTCTATAAGAGTTAATGTCAAAGTTTATTGTCTTTGCTTGCATTTAAAATCAAATTATAGAATTTCAAGAATTTAAAACAGAAAAATAAAGTAAAATACTTACCTTAAATCCAGAATTTAATCATGAAGGAAGTTCATGGAACAATTGACAATCATTATGCTCAATCTCAAAGGTTCTACTCAATTGGTTAGAGTCTCATACTGATAACGTATTATAAAATAATTTAAGGAGAAGAAGAGTATTGCACAGAAAAATAGAGATGGAGAATTCTTATTGATTTTTGGGATGAATTATAATGGAATATAGCCCCTCTATTTATAGGGGAAAAGTCACTTAGCCACCAAGTAACAAACCCTAAAATATCTCTTAAATATAGATATTCACCTTAAATATAATTCTGTTTAAATATTTATATATATTTTACTTTTTTTATGAGAGTGCTAAAATTTTGTCGTAGCTTTCGCATTTTATTAATAAAATTAAAAACGACTGCGAAACCTAAAATGTGTTCGACACTTTCTTAACGTGAATCTGCACTGTATTTTTTAAGCTAGTATAGCTATGAGATATTCTCTTTTTTAATAGTGTAGCATAGTCAAGAGTTATCCCCCTTTTTAATCTTCTGTCTTTTTCTTTTTCTTCTTTATAATTTTTTGTTTGTTTCTTTTTCATCTTCCACTATACTGGATAAGTAAAAGAATTTACGTGGACTTAAAATTCTAATCTTTTATTATTTAATAAGAGTATACATATCTTGGAAGTTCTAAAATTATAATATTTTAAAATAAAAAATTTACTTCTAAACCTACAAAATATTTTGAAACTTGATTTTTAATACCTTAAAAGTCCTGATTATGTGAATTTCCAATGACCTTTTAAGCATCTGAATCTAGAAACGTGCTTTCTTTTACAAATATGTTATATATTACATAAATCTACATAAATCAAATAAAAAAAATTAATACACAACATTAGTAAATTTTTAAGTCCTAATATTGGAAAAATAATTAAAATCTTAAATATTAGAAAAATAATTAAATGACTATGTTGTCCAGTGTGAAATTTATTTTTAAAGGGTAAAAAATATAAAAAATATTTATTTAAGGGTATTCGTACTTTTAATATAAACAAATTTTACTAAAATAATTGAATTACATAAAATAAATTATTTTTAATTTGATGACCACCTATAAATATTCAATTAAGAATAAGAAAAATCGAAGAAGTGTCTTTAGCTATAATTTTTTGCTTGATCTTTCTCTATGTTAAGTTTTTAATTTTATTGAGACAATTAAATTATATAAAAAATTTAGATTATAATCCGATCACAAAGAATAATTTAGCCCAACAATTTTTATTTATTCTCTGTCAATTAGGATGAATTTTGAAATCATCCAAAAAGATATCAGTACTCTTACCTTAATTAAATATGTATAGGACTACGAACTTATTGAAAGAGCTGCACATGAGTCGGTTGTTCATGATTGAATGGATTTTCGATCGATGCTTGGTATGCTTAATCGCTCACTATTTTTTATTTGTTTTTTAAAAATTTATATTATATAATTCAAATAAGGAATGTATTTAATATTCAAAATTTTAGTTGATTTAAAATACCTAAATATTAGGAGAAAACTTAAATGACGATTTTATCAAATGTGAAAGCTACTTTTTAAGGGTAAAAAAGGCGAACGATATATCACTAGTGCCTTTCGTGTTTTTAATATAGTAGTATAGATATGTATGATTTGAGGCATCGAGTAGGTCCGTAATATGTTTTGAGACTTGTTGGTATGTTCGGACGGGGTCCCGAAGGACTCAGGTGAGGGTGGTTTCTGACCATTTTAAGCCCATTTTTAGTTGTTGATTTTTGGCTACAGCAGTGTGCATCGCGATCGGACTTTGGGTCGAGTTCACAAAAAGCAAAATGGGAAAAAGGGGCATGTGAATCGCGTTCGCGGACAGAATTTTGCGTTCGCCAAGAAAAAATTCTGCTGTCACTAAGCCAACTTTGGAAGCTTATATCTTGCAATCTATAAAGAATTTGGAGATTATCTAAAAATAAAAGTTGTAGCCCTTGGTGTCTAGTTTTTAGAAAATTAAATGGTTTATCATTTAGATTTTTGTACAAAAGGTTATGGCTATTATACTATAGACTGTATGAAAGAGTTGGGCAAGCTTGTTGGAGTTTGTTCATCGCGATCACGGGGGAATGGTCGCGATCACGAAGGGTAAAAATTAAGCTGGAATTTTTTTAATCGCGATCGGGATGTTGGGGACTGAGATCACGAAGAGGGACCCCTGGCAGCGCATTAAGTCATCGAATTTCGAGATTTTGAGTTTATTTTACCATATTTTGAGCTATGGAGCTCAAATTGAGGCGATTTTAACCCCATGGAATGAGGTAAATATTTTATACTCGATATTGATTTTATTCCAGGATTCCATTTCGTTTTTTCGTACTTGGTTGATGATTCAAAAGAAAATTGGGGGTTATGTTCTAAAATTTCATAATGTGAATTTTAGAGTTTTGGACATCGATTCAGAGTCGGATTTGAGTGAAATTTGTATGGTTAGACTCATAATTGAATGAATTATCGAATTTTATGACTTTTATTGGGTTATAAAGTGCAGGCCTAGGTTTGAATTTTTGGTTGGCTTTGGACTTTTGATTAAAGATTTGACCTTTATCGATAGGGTTTGTTTCCGTATGCATTATTCGATGTATTTGAGTTGCTTTTGGCTAGTTTCGAGTCGTTCGAAGGTTGATGAGCGCAGGATGGAGTTTCTAGAGTATTGTTCAGCTTTCTCAGTATTAGATTTGGCTTGTTCGAGGTACGTGACATATCTAAAATTGGATTTGAGGGTATTTAACCTTGGGAACTGTGCTATAGGAGATGTATTAAGGTGACACACATACTAGGCACGAGCGTGTGGGTGTGCACCGAGAAAATCATGATTTTAGTCAACTATTAGACTATAACCGTACTTGTTTTGCTATGTTCTTTGTACTTGTTTGATTGTATGAGCTGTGAATTATGTTAGAAATCATGTTTAGGTTATATGCTTACTCTGTTGAGACCCACCGAGGTTATTTCTGCTCAGTCTGTGTTATCAATTGTTGTCACATCATAATATCATTGTTTGGGATGAGTGGCATGAGATTTGTGAGCCCAAGAGAGTGGAGAGATTGATAATTAATCGAGGCCGAGGGCCTAATTATGAGAGGTAATTATGGGATCGAGCTGCACGCCGCAATAAGCTTTATTGATTCATGAACGCTACAACATCCCATGTAGGTTTATATTAGTGCTTGGGCAGGATCCGCCCATTCGGAGTCTGACATACTAGCACTCAACACAGGTACCGATGAGTGCGAGTGCCGAGTGATTGAGAGTGCTGAGTGATTGGGAGGTGCTAAGTGATTGAGAGGTGTTGAGTGATTGGGATGTGCTGAGTGGGGTTGAATACTCCAAGGGCATGGGCACATGCATTTATCACTGTGGTGCATTAAATTTGACATGCATACATGGCATGTAGGCATATGGATGCATTTTCTCATGCTATATAATATTGTGACATTTATGACTTCTCATACACTTTGACATATATGCATAGAAATGTACTTTCCTCATTCTATCTGATAATGTAGCATCTTATCTGTTGTTGATACTTTTTGGGAAAATCACATTTTTTCTGACATACCCACAATTTGGTGACTTCAGTGAAAGATTTCGGTTTTACTATTATACCTGAAAATCATGCCTATTTTCCGTAACTATGAACGAGCTGAGCATCATATCTTTGAGTACTACTTTTATTGTTTCATTATATTTTTTACGAGTTGTTCTTAGCTATTGGTGTTGAACTCTGACTGCTGTCCAAGCTCGTCATTGCTTTCAACCTAAGGTTAGGTTTGTTACTTATTGAGTATATGGGGATGATTGTACTCATACTACACTTCTGCACCTTGCGTGTAGGTTTTGGGGCTGATGTTGTTGTGTATGGCGAGATCTGGCATTGAAGATGTACTTGTGTTCCGGTTGTAGCTGCCTCTTATTCATGGTATCTTTATATTTATAAAAATCTGTTTACGTATATTTCAAAAAGATGATGTATTTATTTCATACCAGTTTTGTAAACTCTAAATTTTAGAAGCTCATGATTTGTGCTACAAATCCTTGAGATTTTTGTATAAAAGTTTAGTTATTTAATCATTTTTTCTTAGTAGATCTCTTGACTTGGATTATTAATAAATTGGCTTACCTAGTAGGTTGGGTTAGGTGTCATCACGACTAGTTGAATTTTGGGTCATGACAAGTTGGTATCAGAGCTCTAGGTTCATAGATTCTACGAGTCATGAGAAAATATCTAGTAGAGTCATGCGGAATAGCATGATGAAGTCTATACCTATCTTTGAGAGGCTACGTGGAATTTATGATAAACTTCTCATCTTTCTTTCCTTATCGTGCAATATTTATTTAGCTTGAAGTATATCCCTTTGAATTCCTTTCACTCACTCGTATGTTATGTGAGCGCTTGCGATTCCATGGATGAGGTGCGAGATGCATCTTCTATGTTTTGGTGATGGTCTAGTCTAGAGGACTTGAGGCCAGGTTTAGACCGCAACTTAGGTTCGATAGTTTCAGCTGTGTGAGCATGTTCTCTTGGACTTATATATCTGGTAGTGTCCCTATAAGTGGAATTTATGGCTCGATGAGTGGTTGGATGGCTATATGATGAGTATGACGTGACTGCGAGATTTTTTCAGATGGTTTGAATGTGATGAGAAGAGTTTGCTTGAGATGTGAAAAGGACTATTGGGTGCTTGATTTCGGTCTTTATGTGTTGTACATTCTTGAGTTATGATGGTGTTGAGGGATCTTTCATGTCGTTTATTTGTGGAGCGAAGTAGATTCGCATGTGTAATGATCCGATCAGCCGTTTTACTTCCTAGATTTTTATTCCCTAAATTAAGATTCCACGTATGTGTTTTTACTGTTTTATGACTTGCACGGATGGTTGGTTTTGGTTTGGAAGGCTTCAAGTTTAAATCGGAACACTTAGATCCTTAATAGTGGCCTAAGGTGGCCAAGTTTGACTTGAGTCAACATTTTGAGTAAACACCTCAGAATCGGGATTTGAAGGTTCCAATAGGTTTGTATGATGATTTTGGAGTTGGGCGTGTGTTCGGATCGGGTTCGGGTGATCCGGGAGTGTTTCGACGATTAATGTGGAATGTTAGTTCATTGAAGGTTTTCTAGTTCTTTAAATTTGGTTTGGACTAGACTTTAGTGTTATCGAGGTATGTTTGGGATTCCAAGCCTGGTAATAGTTCTGGATGGTGATTTATGACTTATACACAAAATTTGGCATCATTCCGAGTTGATTAGATAAGAATCATAAGCACAGAAGTGTTTTTAGAAGTTCTTGAGTTTCATGTTAAATTCATGCATTTTGGCATTTGATTCCTGATTCTAGATATTATTTTGGTGTTTCGATCACTTGAGAGAGTTCGTATGATATTTTTGGACTTGTGTGGATGTTTAGTGTGGAGCCCCGGGGGCTCAGGTGAGTTTCGAATGTGGTTCAGAGTGTTTGGAAGAACTTCAGTTATGCTAGTTTTGGTCTACTACTTCAGGTCTTGCAAATGCGAGATTTTGTTCGCATTTGCAAGGAGGGCTGCACATTTGCGAGGTTGGGATGGAAATATTGGGTTTGCATTTGCGAAGGAATTTATCGCATTTGCGATGTCACCTGGGCATAGCAGTTTCCGCATTTGCGGTTCTTTTTTTCGCTTTTGCAAGGTGCCCAACTTTGCATTTGCGAGATTTTGTGTCAATTTGAGACTTAGGCTGGAGTTGATCAAGCTTCACTTTTGTGACACCTTTGTCTCATTTGCGACCATCACATTTGCGAACCTGATGTAGGAAATGCAACATCTGCGACTGGTTCAAGGGCTTTTATTACGGGACTTAGCCTCTTTTCCCTCATTTCCCACTTGGTCTTGTGCGATTTTGAGCGCATTTTATGGGGGATTTTCATCAACATCAAGAGGTAAGTGATACCTATCAGTTCTTAATTTAAATACACGGATTATGGATAGATTTAACATGAAATTAAGGAAACAATTATGAGTTTTTTTAGAACCTAGGGTATGATAAAAATAAGATTTGACCACAAAATTTATTATGTAATTGAGAACAAACTATATATTTAAGTTCTTGAGGTCATGGGTAGCATTTATATTTGAATATTTTCGAAATCCGGGCACGTGAGCCCAAGGGTGAATTTTAGAAATATTCCAAACTGGGTTGGGTAATTACTCTAATATCTAAAGTATGAAATTTTGAGCATATATTTATTAGTTTATACGACTTTTGGTTAGTTTAGGAGTCCTTGACATTGTTTGAGAAGTTCTAGTGAGGTTGAAGAGCCGGATTGAGAACTTCGAATCAAGTTAAGTTTCTTGCCTAACCTTGTAAGAGGAAACTTATCCCTTTAGGTGTACTAATTTTTGTGTGCTACTTGTTGTGGGGATCTACGTACGCACGTGGTGACAAGAGTCCGTGCGTAGCTATATTCATGATATGTCCGGGTAGACTTAGATTCACAACATGCCTTTAATTGTGCTATTTATGCATATCATGCGTATTAATTAACTTGAGTTTGACTGAGATTGAGGTTATTTTTAATAAAGATATCGTCTTAGCCTCTACTTTTGTAAAGTGGGGAAATATTTGATAAACTACAAGTTCGTGTCTTCTTATCTCGCACGTGCTTCCGCGAGCGAGGTAAATTCCTCTACTCTTATTGGATTGGGCCATTCGCCTCGGCAGTGAAATAGATTACTTATGGAATCGGTCTATTTTCCTCGGCAGTGAAATAAATTACTATTATAGGATCGGGTCGTTCGCCTCGGAAGTATGGTAACACTACTCTTACGGAATCGAGTCGTCCGCCTCGGCAGATTGGTAACACTATTCCTATGGGATTGGGTCGTTCGCCTCGGTAATACTAAGTACCACTATTCCTAAGGGATCGTGCCGTTCACCTCGGCAACATCGTGCTTACTAATCAAAACTGGATTTGATTTGGTAGTAGTTGAGTTGTCGCCTTCATGGTCTGGTATGATATATTTATTGATTTGATATAGACTCATGTGTGGATTTACTATAGTTACTTTTATTTGCTTAGTTGATACTTGTTGTACACTCACCATGTCTACTTTATGTATTTATATTATTATTTGACCTCTAGTAAGTGTCAAGTCGACCCTCGTCACTTCTTTTTTGAGGTTAGACTAGATACTTATTTGGGTACGCATTGTTTTCTGTACTTATGCTACACTTCTGCACTGAATGTGCAGGTATTGTGGAAGGTACTACCAGTGCTTCCCTTGCTAGATCTGCAGCACCAGAGTCTCCCTCTACCTCGTTTATTATTTTTGTCTATCACTTTCAGGCAGTGGTTGTATTAGTTTCATATATTCTCTAGATTGCTCATGTACCTGTGGCGCCATATTTTGGGGTTTTTTAGTATTTATGTACTGTTGTACTTTCCATTTCTATCACTATAGTGGATGTACTGATTATGTTGGTATTTTGTTAATAAAGGAGTATGTAGAGTTGTATGAGATCTTACTTATTTTGTTCTTTTAAAAGGAAAACTGTTGCTAAATGTTAAAAAGGGGTAAATAAATATAGTTTCACTTATGGGCTTGTCTAACATCGGTGGTAGGTTCCATATTGACCTATTATGGGTTTTGGGTCGTGACAACTTGGTATTAGAGAGTTTAGGTTCACTTAGGTCTCACGAGTCAGATCGATGCAGAGACATCCATACTTATCTTCGAGAGACTATAGGGTGTTAGGAAACTTCTTTTTCTCATCTACAATCGTGCAGTTTATATTGTGCTAGGTATCCTTCTATTGATCTCTCACAGATGGTGAGAACACACACGATGCGCATAGTGGTAAGGATCTGCTCCCCCCATTTCTAGAGACCGGGGGAGGGCTCTAGCTCCTGTCAGAGGATAAGGGCATCCTAGAGTTGCTATCGTTGTACCACCAGTGGATCTTGTGGAGGATCCTGTTATTGAGGAGCAGGATGAGGTTCTTGCAGCTGAGCCAGTCCCAATAGATTTCATGAATGCACCGGGATTCCAGGAGGTCATGGGCTGTATGCCAGTTCATGGAATCTATGACGTAGGTTGGTTTATTTCCAATAGACCCAGCCGCATCTCAGGTGGGAGAGGGGGCAATGACCCCTACCGCTCAGTCTCTAGGGCACGTCCTTGCCATTTATCAGACCCTAGGTGCATTACCTGCGGGAAGAGCCCAGCCAGTCGCAGCGCCTCTGTGAGAGGCTGTACTAGTCGCGAACGTTGATAAGTAGCAGTGGATGGATAAATAGACTAGACTTCACCCCCTTAAATTTGGGGGTGAGCGGTTAGAGGACCCCCAAGATTTCATTGACCCGTGAAATAATAGGCTATAAATATCGGGATATATGAGTCCAACGGGGTGGACTTCACCACCTTTCAGCTCGAGGAAAAGGGCTGCAGATGATAGTAGGCTTACATTCTTAGAAGGCCAGTAGGTTCACCTCCATTGACTTAGGATCAATTTACGCATATATTTTTGGATAAGTACATACCACCTTCTGAGAGAGAGGAGCTTTGGGGTTAGTTTCAGCGATTCCGTCAGGGTCATATGTCTGTGAACAACTATAAGGCGAGATTTACGGACTTGTCTCGCCCATGTAGCTATTATACCCCCCAAATAATCAGTGAGAGTACAGAGGTTCTGCAGGTCTGCATCCACAGACTCAGGTTTCTATGGCCCATGAGGAAAATATGGGGAGTCCCTTTCATTAGGTTCTAGATATAGGTCACAAGATCGAGCGTATTCGCAACCGCAGTGGAGAGTTTGCACCGAGTGACAAGCAGCCCCAGCAGTTTGGAGGATTCAATGGCGCCCCACCTGGGCGTAGAGGTCAGTTCATGAGGGGTCAGCCCAGCAGGCCTATGCAGTCATCACCACCTCATGCTTGGAGTGCTCTAGCCCTATCCTACTTCAGTGCCATTCTAGAGAGTACTTACTGTCCGCCAACTATTCAGGGTTCCTCCAGTGGGTATTCAGGCCATCAGGGTCAGACTTCAGGTCATCAATCCACTTCTCCGAGGGGTTTTTTTGAGTACAGATATCTTGGACACATGAAGAAGTTTTGTCCCAGACTTAGGGGCACGGCCGAGCAGTAGGACCATCAGCCCATCATTACCGCACGAGCTACCACAACCGCTAAGGCGACCAGAGGCGGAGGACATGTGGGTAGGGGTCATCCTAGAGGTGAAGTCCAGTCAAGTGGAGCTCCGGCTAGATTCTATGCTATTCCCTCCAGGCCAGAGGCAATCACCTCCAATGTAGTGATCACATGTACTATTTCTATCCGCCGTAGGGATGCTTCGATATTAATTGATCCAAGGTCTACTTACTCATATGTTTCTTATTTATTTGCTCCTTATTTGGATGTGTCTCATGAGTCCTTGGGCATTCCTGTGTATGTGTCCATGCCAATGGGTGATTCTGTCATTGTGGATCAGGTCTACCGGTCCTGTGTGGTGACTTTCTGTGGATATAAGACTAGAACGAATCTTTTATTGCTCGATATGGTTGATTTAGAGGTTATCTTGGGCATGGGCTGGTTGTCCTGTACTATGCCAAGATTGTTACCTTGGCGATGCCTGAGTTGCCCAGATTGTAGTGGAGGGGTTCGTCTGTCGGTACTTCCAACTGGATTATTTCTTTCTTGAAGGCTCGACATATGGTCAAGAAGGGTTACTTGGATTACTTTCCTTTGATCGGGATACTACTGCATAGACTCCCACGTTAGATTCAGCGCCGGTGGTACGTGCATTTTCCAATGTATTTCCTGTTGATCTACCAGGTATATCGTCGGATCGAGATATCGATTTCGGTATTGATTTGGTTCCAGGAACCCAACCTATTTCTACTTCACCTTATCGTATGGCTCCCAAGGAGCTGCTGCAAGAGTTACTTAAGAAGAGGTTCATTAGACCTAGTGTGTCGTCTTTGGGCGTACCAGTATTGTTTGTGAAGAAGAAGGATGGGAGTATACGGATGTGCATTGATTTCTGCCAGTTGAACAAAGTCACCATTAAGAATAAGTACCCGTTGACGATTTGTTTGACCAGTTTCAGGGTGTTAGGGTGTTTTCTAAGATCAACTTGAGATCTGGGTATCACCAATCGAAGATTTTTTCTTCGGATATTCAAAAGACGACTTTTCTTACTAGATATGACCAGTATGAGTTTTTAGTGATGTCCTTCAGTTTGACTTACTCCCCGATGAAGTTTATAGCTTTGATGAATCGGTTGTCCAGGCCGTATCTTGACTCATTTGTCATTGTCTTCATTAATGACATATTGATCTACTCGCGTAGTATGGAGGAGCACGAGCAACATTTGAGGTTAGTGCTTCAGGCCTTGCGGGAAGAGAAACTTTATGCTATGTTCTCCAAGTGCGAGTTCTGGATGGATTCCGTGGCTTTCTTGGAGCATGTTGTTTCAGGTGAGGGTATTAATGTGGATACCAGGAAGATAGAGGTAGTCCAGGGTTGGCCTCGTCCTACGACAACAACCGAGATCAGGAGTTTCTAGGATCTAGCAGGTTATTATTGTCGGTCCGTGGAGGTTTTCTTGTCTATTGTAGCGCCCTTGACTAGATTGACACAGAAGGGTTCTCCATTATGATGGTCCGATGATTGCGAGGCGAGCTTTCAAGAACTCAAGACCGCTTTGGCTACAACACTAGTGTTAGTGTTGCCCTCCGGTTCAAGGATGTATACCATGTATTGTGATGCTTTGCGTATTGGATAGGGTTGTGTATTGATGCAAGAGGGGCGAGTTATTTCATATGCTTCACATCAACTGAATCCCCACTAGAAAAATTTCCCCGTGCATGTTTTTGAGTTAGAAGCAATAGTTCATGCTCTCAAAATCTCGACGCATTATCTCTATGGGGTGTCCTATGAGGCTTACACAAATCATCGCAGCTTGCAACATTTGTTTAAGCCGAGGGACCTTAATTTGAGGCAGCGCATGTGGCTTGAGCTACTAAAGGACTATGATATTACCATTTTTTACCATCTAGTCAAGACAAATGTGGTTGCTATGCCTTGAGCAGAAAGGCCGAGAGTGTGGGTAGTTTGGTATTACTGCGATAAAGGAGAGGTCGTTGGCTTTGTACATTCAATACTTAGCTAACAAACTTTTGAGGTTGGATATTTCATAGCCCAGCGAGTTCTTGCATGTGTTATGGCTCAGGTCATTACTTGAGCGGATTTAGGCTCGTCAGTACGATGACCCGCACTTGTTAGTTCTCAGACAGATGGTACTACATGGTGGTGTCGAGGAGGTTTCTACGGGTGGGAATGGTGTTCTACGACTCCAGGGTCGCCTATGTTTTCCTAATGTTGACGGCTTGTGGGAAAAATTCTAGAGGAGGCGCACAATTCTCGATATTCTATTCATCTAGGTGCTACCAAGATGTATCACAATCTGAGGAAGCATTAGTGGTGGCGGTGGATGAAAAAAGGACATAGTTGAGTATGTAGTGAGATGTCTGAATTGCCAGCAGGTTAAGTATGAGCACCAAAGGCCAGGCAGCCTACTTCAGCAGATGGTTATACCGGAGTGGAAGTGGGAGCGTATCACTATGGACTTCGTAGTTGGGTTTCCACGGACATCGAGGAAGTTTGATACCATTTGGGTCATTGTCGATAGGCTGACCGAGTCGACACACTTTATTTCGATAGTGACTACTTACTCTTCAGAGAGACTGGCCCAGATTTACAATCAGGAGATTGTTCGGTTGCACTGTGTGCCTGTTTCCATCATATCAGATAGAGGCCCTCAGTTCACTTCACATTTCTAGAGAGCATTACAGAGCGAGTTGGGTACCCGAGTAGAGCTCAGCAATACCTTTCATCCGCAGACTAACGGGCATTTGGAGCGGATATTCTATATTTTGGAGGATATGCTCATAACATGTGTTATTGACTTCGGAGGGCAGTAGGATAGATTCTTTCCCTTGGCCGAGTTTTGTTATAACAACAGTTATCATTCCAGCATCGAGATGGCTCCATTTGAGGCTTTATATGGTCGGCAATGTCGTTCACCCATTGGATGGTTTGTGCCCGGCGAGGCTAAGTTATATAACACTAATTTAATGAGAGATCCTTTGGAGAAGGTAAAGTTGATTCAGGAGTGGCTTCACATGGCACAGTCCAGACAGAAGAGTTACGCGGATCAGAAGGCACGTGACATATAATTTATGGTGGGCGAGAAGGTTCTATTGAAAGTCTCACCGATGAAGGGATCATGAGGTTCGAGAAGAAAGGTAAGCTGAGCCTAAGGTTTATTGGCTCATTTGAGGTGCTGAAGGGAGTTGGGGAGGTTGCTTATGAGCTTGATTTTCCTCCTAGTCTATCGAGAGTTCATCCAGTCTTCCATGTGTCTATGCTTCTTAGGTACCATGCCGACAGGTCGCATGTGTTAGATTACAACACGGTTCAACTAGATGAGAGTCTGGGTTATGAGGAGGATCCGGTTGCCATTGTTGACAGGCAGATTCGCCAATTGAGGTCCGAGAATATTTCTACGGTAAAGGTATAGTGGAGGGGTCAACCAGTCAATGAAGTGACTTGGGAGGCCGAGGAGGACATGGGGAGCAGATATCCGCACTTATTCGACACTCCAAGTATGATTCCCATTCGAGGACGAACGTTTGTTTAAGAGGTGGAGAATGTAACCACCC
Organism: Nicotiana paniculata; assembly: GCA_005239505.1. NCBI lineage: Eukaryota > Viridiplantae > Streptophyta > Magnoliopsida > Solanales > Solanaceae > Nicotiana > Nicotiana paniculata. The sequence goes on along the minus strand of MDKI01190597.1, from coordinate 6,770 downwards.
GATCGGTAATTTTTCTTTCTAGATCCTCGTTCCCCTAATTAAGGCTCCACGTATGTGCTTTTACTGTTATATGACTTACAGGGATGGTTAGTTTGTGTTTGGAAGAGTTCAGGTTGAAATTGGAACACATAGTTCCTTAAATAGTGGCCTAAGGTGGCCAAATTTGACATCAGTCAACATTTTGAGTAAATGATATCGAAACCAGCATTTGAAGGTTCCAATAGCTTTGTATGATGATTTTTGACTTGGGCATATGTTCGGATGAGGTTTCGGGTGATCCGGGAGAATTTCAGCGCTTAATGTAGAAAGTTGGTTCATCGAAGTTTTTCTAGTTCTTTAATTTGGTTTAAGTAGACTTTGGTGTTATCAAGGTCCGTTTGGAATTACGAGCCTGAGAATAGTTCTGTATGTTGATTTATGACTTGTACGCAAAATTTGACGTCATTATGAGTTGATTTGATCGGAATCAGACGCGCTGAAATGTTTTTAGAAGTTCTTGAGTTTCATGTTGAATTCAAGAATTTTTGCATCCGATTCATGATTCAAGATGTTATTTTGGTGTTTAGATCGTGCGAGAGAGCGAGTTCGTATGATGTTTTTAAACTTGTGTAGATGTTTGGTGTGGAGCCCTGAGGGCTCCGGTGAGTTTCGAATGCGGTTCGAGTGTTTGGAAGAACTTCAGTTTTGCTGGTTTTGATCTGGTGCTTCAGGTCTCGCAAATGCAAGATTTTGTTCCCATTTGCGGACCTCACATTTGCGAGAAGGTTTGCTCATTTGCAAGGTGGGTATGGCACCGGTGGGTTCGCATTTGCGAAGGAATTTATCTTATTTCCGATGCCACCTGGGCGTAGCATTTTTTGCATTTGCGATTCTTTTTTTCTCTTTGCCAGGTGTCCAGCTTCGCATTTGCAAGCTTTTATGTCGCATTTGCGACTTAGGCAGAGTTGGTTAGACTTTGCTTTTGCGACGCCATTGTCGCATTTGCGAAGCCATTGTCGCATTTGCGACCATCACATTTGCGAACCTGATGTCGCAAATGCGATATCTTTGACTGGTGCAACGACTTTTAATACGGGACTTAGCTTGTTTTACCTCATTTTCCACTTGGTCTTGGGCCATTTTGAGAGCATGTTGTGGGGGATTTTATCAACATCAAGAAGTAAGTGATCACTATCAATTATTAAGTTAAATACACGGATTATGGGTAGATTTAACATGAAATTAAAGGGGAAATTGTTAGATTTTGTTAGAACCTAGGGTTTGGTAAAAATAAGATTTGACCACAAAATTGATTATGTAATTGAGAATAAATTATGTATTTGAATTCGTGAGGTCATGGGTAACATTATATTGGAAAATTTCCGAAATCAAGGAACGTGGGCCCAGGGGTGAATTTTAGGAATCTCCCAAATTGGGTTGAGTAATTATTCTAATAGCTAAAGTATGAACTTTTGAGCATATATTCATTAGTTTATTCGACTTTTGGTTAGTTTCGGAGTCCTCGTAGTTTTTTGATGAGTTCTAGTGAGGTTGAAGAGCCCGATTGAGAACTTGGAATCGAGGTAAGTCACTTGACTAACCTTGTAAGAGGTAACTTGTCCCCTTACGTGTACTAATTGTTGAGTGCTACTTGTTGTGGGAAACTACGTACGCACGAGGTGACGAGAGTCCGTATGTAGCTATATTCATAATATGTCCAGGTAGACTTAGATTCACAGCATGCCTTTAATTATGCTATTTATGCCTATCTTGCGTATTAATTTTCTTGAGTTTGACTGAGATTGAGTTTATTTTTAATAAATATATCGGCATAGCCTCTACTTTGGTAAAGTTAGGAAATATTTGATAAACTATAGATCCGTGTCTTCTCGTCTCGCACTTGCTTCCGCGAGCGGAGGTTAATTCCTCTACTCTTATGGGATTGGGCCGTTCGCCTCGATAGTGAAATAGATTACTCTTATGGTGTCACAACCCAAAATCCATAAGGTCGTGATGGAGCCGGACATCACTGTCAGGCAAGCCAATCATTAAATGGTTAAGTTAAATTTCCTGTTTTAGCATTTTTGAAAATCATTACCTTCCACTTAACACATAATATCTAGATAAAATCCATTAAGTAGAAATAACAGTCCAATATTCCATCTTGATAAAATACATTCCAAACACATCCTAGAACCCGGTGACACAAGTACATGAGCATTTTCTAAGAGTTTTACAAATTCTACAAAGCTTATCCGAAATGCAAATTGGACAAGGAATAAAAATGAAAATACAATACATAGAGGAAGACTCTGCCGACTGCGGGTCGTCTCCGAGTGATGCAGCTCGTCTAAGTCTCCAAGCCATCCATATTTCTATGAAGGTACATGTGCAACAAAATGCACATCAAGTGTAGCATGAGTCTAAAAACGTGTACTTAGTAAGTATCTCTCCTAATCTCAAAGAGGTAGTGACGAGAGGTCTACTCGACACTCACTAAGGTCCAACAAAATAATTTAACAAGATATGATATCAGTAATAGGCATACGAGGATGATAAAAACAGTAAACATTAAAGATAAATGTAATTCAAATAAATACTAGAAGTAAATAAACAATTACTATTTCATTTTCCCCCAAATATCTTGTCACTTCAAAATCCATGAAATTATTAACAATTTAACATGCGCACACGGAGTAAAGACAACCCGCCTAAGCCATCATAATAATCATATCTGTGCACTGCCGAGGGTCGAATGTCCCGAACCATAATTTCATCTTTCAATCTCGCCGTGGCGTACGGCCCGCTCCCACGAGAGTGGGGAAAATAACACTCCGCTCGCGGAATGTAAATTTTCAAAGCGGTCACATGCACACACAGTCATGAACAATCAAACAGTCCACCCCGACTACATCAGGAAAGCAAATACTCAAGTAAATGAAAAATTTCTCTTTTAAAGGTCACGAAAATAGTATTTAAATCTTTTCTAGAAATCCATTTTTACCAAGTTCAGTAAGGTTTAAACACTTCATTTTCATCAATAAGATTACAAATACGGCAATTAAAACATGCTTTTGGGTCCTAGACTACCCGGACATAAACATGATAGTAGCTACGCACGGACCCTCGTCACTTCGTGCGTACTTAGCCCCCACAAATAGTAGCACATATTTAATTAGTTCACCTATGGGGACAATTCCCCCTCACAAGGTTAGAAAGGAGACTTACCTCGCCCCGAAATTCTATAACCGGCTTCCAAGCCCTTCCGACGACTCCAATTGATGCACAACGCCCAAAACTATTCAAATAATGGGAAAACCAATAAAAATTCACTCTAATACTTGTAACAATTCAAATTATATAAGTTCCCAACTCCGCTCGAAAAGTTGACCAAAATGCCCTCGGGCCCACGTGTCCGGATTTCGAAATTTCTCGAAGATAAATTCTACCCATAGCTTTACTAACTCAAATATACACTTTGCTCTAATTTTCATGCTCAAGTTCATGGTAAAAGTCCAAAATTCCAAATTCTAGGTCTTCCCCAAAAATCCCAAATTTATACTAATTTTCCGTGTCTAAATCCATGTAAGATTACATATTTAACTCAAAAATAGGAAGAAATCACTTACCTAGTGTTGCTTGGTGAAAATCTCTCCTTGAACTCTCCAAAATCGTCCAAGCCAAATGAAAGAAATGGGCCAAAACTCGTGTTTAAATAATCTGCCCAGGCTTCATCGAGTTGTACCTTGCGCTGTGCAGGTTGTACATCCTATTATAATTTTCCCTTGTTGTACGCCTTCTGTTAAAACGCCCATAACTCCTTGTAGAAATATCTAAATGACAAACGGTTTGAAGATTTAGAAACTAGACTCGAAGATATTTAACTTGATAGATTTTACACCATATAAATCTTTATATATTTCGAGATATGAGCTTCTAAAGTCGGCTCCATGCATCAGTAAATTCTGTCGAAACTGCTTCACCAGCCATCTTCAATCGATCATAACTTTTTGATCAAATGTCCAAATTGTCAATGTTTAATTTTCTGGAAATTAGAATGCAAGGGCTACAACTTTTATGTTTTTCAAAGTTTCAGATACCTTATAGATTGTGATATATACTCTTCCAAAGTTAGCTCTTCGATGCATTAGTTGCTGTCCAAAACAGATTTGCAGCAGAAATTTCAGCAGCTATTTTGGCCCGAGATCCATTCCGTTGGCCTTCCGAAATCCACCCGAGGCCCTCGGGAGCTTAACCAATTATACCAACATGTCCCAAAACATGATACGAACTCGCTCGATGCCTCAAATCACATCAAACAACGTCAATCATGAATCGCACTCCAATTCAAGCTTTATGAACTTTGAAATTTCAAACTTCTACATCCGATGTAGAAACCTATCAAATCACGTCCGATTGACCCCAAATTTTGCACACAAGTCATATTCGACATTACGGACCTGATCCAACTTTCAGAATTGGAATCCGACCCCGATATCAAAAAGTCAAACTCTCGGTCAAACTTCTAAAAAACCTTCAAATTTCTATCTTTAGCCAAATGACTTCAAAATGACCTACGGACCTCTGAATTCACTTCCGATCGCGCTCCCAACTCCAGAATCACCATACGAAGCTATTCCCAGACTCAGAATCCCAAACGGACATCAATAACACCAAAATGCATTTCAACCCAGACTTATGAATTTTCTTCTAAAATGCTAACTTCTAAAATTTGCGCCGAAATGCTCCCTGGTCATCCAAAACCAGATTCGAACATACGCCCAAGTCTGAAATCATCATACAAATCCGTTGGAACCTTCGAATCCTGATTCTGAGGCCGTTTACTCAAAAATCCAATCTTAGTCAATTCTTCCAACTTAAGGCTCCCAAAATGAGAATTTTCGTTCCAAATTGACTCCGAACTTCCTGAAACTAAATTCCGACCATGCCTACGAGTCATAATACCTTAACTGAAGCTTCTCACTGCCTCAAATTTCCGAACGACGCGCTAGATCTCAAAACGACCTATCGGGTCATTACATTCTCCCTCACTTAAACATGCGTTCGTCCTCGAACGTGCTAAGAACTGCTCTGGAGTTATCTGAAATCCCTGTTTAATACCTCGCGTACCTGCCCGTGCTCCCACAATCCAGTTGAGCACATTAGCTTGATCAAATCTGAAGATATCCTCTTTTATCCACACAATAAGCTCAGAACCCAGTTCCAACACCTGAAATTCTCTGTCAGGCCTGTTTCCAATATATAAATACCGTATCAACTACCACACGAGGTACCAAAACACGACTGCGTACCTTTGCTAAGTTAGCACCATGTACCACATAATTCACCATCTAACCATAATGACATTCCATGAACCTTAATAACCAAAATTCCACGAATCTGATGCTCCTAATGCATCTGCTGATATACATATACATCATGCTATATTGGTGACGATACCACCACAACGGAGGAGGTGTAGAAATTGCTAACCAATTGCAGAGTTAACCAAGCATTGATTCTCTCCTTTTTGACTAAAATCATCACCTCATTACTACGCTAATACCGATATTTGTTCCTTACCATACTTCACAAAATCTTATCGCACTGATCCCTGATCCAATAGTCTTGTCTCACCCAGTATGAGCTGCTCTGACAACCAATCACCCCAGACATGACCAACACTCTCACACGATGCCACAATGCGCCAATAGGCCATAATTCGAACATGATACATAAGGAAATGACTTGGGAAGGGACTACTCAACTCACGCAACTAACATGGATTTCCTTAGAAAATAGGAAGCAAAACACAAGAAAAATAAATATAGGAACCGCACTCAACATCACCCTGTTGCGGCGTGCAACCCAATCCAAATAACATACCCGTGGCAGCGTGCCACCCGATCCCATCATAAAATTCACATAAGGAGATATCCACGGAGCTGAATTGCTCACCATTAGAAATTACTGAATACCGGTCATAAGCACGCTAAGTGTATAATACCATCATGGGGAGACTGATATAGCCATATGCTACAAAAATTAAGCACAACTGAGGTGCGATATATATATATATATATATATATATATACTCTGAAATATCAAGAGCCCTCCTGCTCACATAACATCATCACTACGCTGAATCTTAACAAATAGGAATTTCTCAAGCCGTTTCACAACTCACACGACACAATAATAACCTTACATGAAATGAACGAAGACGAAACAACATCCGATATTCCAGCACCCCTCCTTGAGGAGCGCTATACTGAAAGAAACACATCTGCCTCACATGAAGCCCATAATCCTGTTTAAACCCATTCACACACTTCAAGCTGATTCTGCTCGCACCGGACTAGGCTGATAGCCTTACCTGGGTCCATAATAACCCACTTCTTCTCATAACACACAAGAACAACCATTATAGCCGGGACAAACACCCTAGAATCCACAACACAATTAACTGAACGCCTCCCAAGAATAAATTCTCACATAAGAAATATTACACTTCCTTATACTCAGTCTAAATCTTCAATCCATTACGTGACTACATGTCACACTCATACGGTCTTCCCGTGGTCATGCTCCCACGTCCTTTCCCACGAGGTAACAAGCTTGCACATCCATACCACCGACCACACTAACGTTGTAAGTAGGGGTGGCTAACGGGCCGGGCCCGGTCCAAACGGGCTAAGCGGGCCGGGCTAAGCGGGCCCGGGCTATGTGGGCCTGGGTTATGCGGGCTCGGGCTAAACGGGCCCGGGCCAAACGGGCCATATGTGTGGAAC
>MDKI01236690.1:0-32476 GCA_005239505.1 Nicotiana paniculata | reverse complement strand
CCATTTCCCATTCACCCATTTTAAGCATTAATATATCATTAATTACTTAAAATCCCAACAGACTTCATACCCAAATATAATGTTGTCGCAAGATAGTAATATGTAGTAGTTGCTAGTGCATTGCTTAGGTATTCAGAAACAGGTGGCATATATCCTTCAATAAACCATGTTGACTCGACATTGTAATTTCTTACTACTTCTTTCATCTATGAATACAAACATATATGTTCAAGTGTTAGAAAATTCTAATTGAATTATATAAAATTTCTAATCAGTAAAAGACGTACACAAGGTAAAACAAAGTTAGAAATGGATTAAGTAGAAAACATATTTTAATAATTAAGTTGCTCAAACATACTCTTTCTATTGCATGACAGACAATATGAGATCTTCCAGCACTAGACAATTCCTTTTCATAATCCTTGTAAAGATCTAAAATAGCTTTATAACTGATTTTCATGTAATCAGGAAGCCGATAAATTTCATTGATATCCCATCTGCAGGATGAAAAAATTAAGGTGAACTCATGCATTTTGAAAGAGCACAACTATAATGAGTAGAAGTTAGTCTTAATCTTTTCACGATGACATACACTACTAAGGAATAACTAAACAAGTGAATTTATGAAGTTCATACCTTTGTATGGCATCTGTGTATGCCTCAAGTTCTTTAACTGTACCATAAGCATCGAAGGTGTCATCAACAATCGAGATCATTGATATGGTCTTAACAAGCATGACACGAGCTTGAGTGTATTGAGGTTCAAAATAAACTCCTAATGCCCAAAAGTAGCATTCAACTACTCGATCTCTAGCATATGGAAGTGTTGTTACGAAATCCAAATCTTTCCACCACCTGCACCATAATAAATTAACATCAGTACTTGAGATACGATCAATCAAAAAGGGTTCATCCTTTTTATTTATCGCACCTTGATACTTCAGCAAGTTCTTGTTTGTCCAGCATCTGGAGCAAGTTGAAATCCAATTTGGCAAATCGAAGTAACTCATCATTTTTTGATTGTTCCTTCTCATAAATTGATGAGATGAAGAATCGAGTCTCGACTCTAGGAACGCCCTTATGCAAACATTGCTCAAGGGCATGTGTCACTTGCTCCCTAAGTGGAGATTTCAAATGTGGAGCTGCAGATTCAAGATGGGTAGTGGAGAAAGCAAGTGCATCTTCTAAAATATCGTCAGCATGAGTCCTTACATGTGAAGCTTCATATAAGTTTCATAATCCTAAGACATTACTAGCAAGAGACTCCTTGAATCTGCCGTTTTCATATTGGAATTTGCTGAAAATTTCTGGCATTTCAAGAAAGAAAGCTCAAGATTAATTAGCCTTCTTCCAATAAATAGATAATTATTTTAACAACATTAAAGCATGCTTCATGTTGAACTTACCAGGAGAGATGTTAAAACCATGTTGCCTAAGCAACCGAAAAAGAAGTGCAGAAGTGCACAAATCATTGTTGTTTGAGTTTTGGTTGTAAATGTGATCCAAAATCTCATCAATTTCTTTCTCAAAGTGGTAGGATATGCCAAGGCGTTCAATAGTGTCAATCAAATTCAATGTATCAGCCAATTTCCTTCCAGTTGCTAACAACATACTCCTTGTCTGTTCCTTCAATGATTCAGTCTCTTGAGCATACTTTTCTGCAATCTATTTATAATGAATTTAAAAAAGAAAACCAAAATTAGCAAAACTAATGTTATTCAATAAACATAAAGGAGAAACTAACCATGCTTGAAAGAAGAAATTATATAGAAAGAAATTAATAAATTACCTGATTGTCAATGGAGAATGAGAGGAACTGATCACCCCACAAACTAGGAGAGAAGTCGGCCACAGGCCGAGCAATCTCTTCTTCGTAGTTGCTAACTGCTGCTGAGGTCATTGCTAATTAAATTACTTTTAGTATTGGTTGCCGGAAAAAAGATAAACAGAATGTATTGTTCTATTAAGGAAGAAAGAAAGGAATTCTCAATTGTTGAAAGCTCGATGACTTAAATGGGAGAGAATGGAGAAGTATATATATAGTGGTGAGAGACAAACAGCCAATTCTCTCATTAATCTTTTTAATGTAAACAACTTGATCATATTGATGTGATATTAAAACCATATTTTATCTGATCAAAATTAGCAGCTAATCATTTCAAGTTGACTTACTTGACTTTATACTAACTAATCCTCACTCACCAGGCAGCAGCCTTTTTGGTCCTTAAATTATTTGATTGTAGCATTAGCCTTTTGAGTTTTGATTCATTGCTGGCGTCTATATATGTGGGGTCTACTCATCCTGTTACAATAAGCTGGTTAACATTAAAAACAAATATTCGCATTATGTATTTACACCAAATAAAAAATGAATGCAAGATATATGTGTTAGGTAAATATCCAAAGTGCCTATAAGATAAGTGCTTATAAGCTAAAATCAGGCATACGTCATAAGCTGGTCACCCCCAACTTATGACGTTTTAGATTATAAGCACTTTTAGTTTGACAAAGATTTTTACTAGTTTATCTTTAATAGTATTTTTAAATTCAAAAAATATTTTTCCCAAAACACAATTCCTAACTTTTTCTTCATTCCATATTCGTTGTTCGTCCTTCTTTACGAAGAGAACTTTTTAATTTATAATTTTTTATAAAAAAAATTTAAGAGTATTTTAGTTGTTTTAAACAAAAGACAACTTATTAGCACTTCTTTATCAAATACATCAAATCCCTTATTATCTTCTTCTATGCAAACACGTAAATGCTTATTAACAAATTAGTTTTGCTTTTAAAATGTTATTTAGCATTTTAAACTTATCAGGTATTTACAATCAGTTAACACAAACGAGTTCTGTTTTTCTAAAAAAAAAACTATCTCCATTGATCATTGATGTGCAAAAAATATTATAATTGAGTTTGGAATTCCAAATTGTGTACATGATCATTGAGTTGAGAATAGTTATGTTTGTCCTAGAAAAAGTTAACAAGCTATGATCGAGTGAGTCAGTGGGGTCATATACAATATGAGCAGGCTTTAGTTGTGTGAATCTGAAGGCTGGAAGGTTCCACCAATCCATGTTTACTAGGCCTCTCACTTGTCTAGGTAGATGTCACGACCCGATTTACCTTTCAGAGGTATCGTGGCGGTACCTAGTCTCTACGACTAGGTGAGCCTACTATTAAGAAAAAAATTTAAATAAAACACAAGAAATAAAAGGAATAAGGGAAATGATATAATATAACATACTGGCCGCTCGGCTCATACAAAAAAAAAACTTTCCCAATGACCCGGAATGTCACAAAAAAGTCGCAAGCTTCTAACACTACTGTAGCTCTAAACAAGTCTGGATAATACATAGGAACAACTCTAAACGATAGAATAGAAGGGGACTCGGAGGATTCTGAGGACGTGGAAGAATTACCTTGCAGTCTCCTAGAATTAGCAGCAACGGCTAACCACGAGGCTGATAGCTCGTACCTAGATCTGCACACGAAAATATATGCAGGAAAGGGCATGAGTACACCAAATACGTCTGTAGTCCCAAAATAAATATGCAGTACAAGGGATCTCCCAGAATACGTCCATAGTCCAAAAATAAATATGCAGTACAGGGAGATCTCCCGGAATACGTATGTAGTCCCAAAATAAATATGCAGTACAGGGGGGATCTCCCGGAATATGTCTGTAGTCTCAATTTAAATATGCTATGCAGGATGAATGACAAGCATAACATCGAATTTACACAGTTTATACTAATCACAGATAAGGAAAATAAGGTCTTAACTAAGCATGGCGCACAGAAGATCAAGTAGGCATTTAAACTCGTAAGCATGCTTTCCTAATCTAGGCTAAAAAATATATCACATTAGAGTAAGTTCATAGAAGAGAAAACAATTTATGTTTTAGGAAGGGAAAAATGATATTTTTGCAATAACGGCCCGTGTATATACTCGTCACCTCACGTACACGGCACCCACACAACAATTAATATCAAATATCCTAAGGGGGAAGTCCCCAACACAAGTTCATACAAGCCACTTACCTCAACCGCTCGAATCAACTTGGAACCACGTTCTTTCCACGAGTATCCAACTCCGAATGGCCCGAATCTATTCAAATAAATTACGTAATGTAAATATATCTATAAGAAACCAATTCAACTAATAAATTCTAAGCTAAGACGTGAAATTAGGAAAAATAGCCCAAAAATACCCCAGGCCCACGTCTCAAAATCGGGTAAAATTTACAAATTATGAGCACCCCCTCATTCACAAGAACACTCGAACAAAATCATTGAAATTCGACGTCAAAATCTCACTCATATCTCGAATTTTCAATTGCAGAACTTTTTCTCCCATTTCCAAACTTTTACTCTCAAATTCCTTGATTAGATTGAAGAGCTTGCTATAGATTGACGAAATACAAGCGAAATAGGATTAGGAATCGTTACCTACTGATCTCCTCTTCCAAATCCACCCAAAATCGCCAATTTCCGTGCTCCCAATCGATTTTAAAAGTTATGAAATCCAAACCCTCTAATTGTCTATTTCTTACTAGCAATTTTTGCTTCTGTGGTCAATTGGGCCGCACCTGCGGAGAAGGCATCGCAGGTGCGAAAAGTCACTAAATGGGATGGAGCCGCATCTGGCATCACTAGGGTGCATCTGCGGTTTCCCAGCCGCATCTGCAGTCCCAGATGCATGGGTCCAAATCCACTTATGCGGTTAGCTCAGCCGCTTTTGCGGGACCGCATCTGCGGTCCAACTTCCACAGGTGCAAAGAAACACCAGAACAACCCACATCAGATTTACCTAAGTCCCATATTCTTCCCGTTGAGCATTTGAAACACACCCGAGGCCCTCGTGACCTCAACCAAAACCACCAAACAGTCCCATAACCTCATTCGAACTTAGTCGAGCCTTCAGATCACATAACATAACACCATAAACAAGGATTACACACAGATTCAAGCCTAAGGACTTAGCATTCTTTCCAAATCTACAAACGATGTTGAAACACGTCAAAACTAGTATGATGACCTCAAATTTGACTCACAGGTCAAAAATGACACCACGAACCTATAGCCACTCTCGGAATTCCATTCCGAGTCCGATATCAAAATTCCAGCCATCGGTTAAAATCGCCGAAAATCTAACTTTTGCCAATTCAAGCCTAAATCTACTACAGACTTCGAAAACATATTCCGGACGCGCTTCTAACACTGAAATTACTCAACGGAGCTAACGGAGTCGATAAAATTCTATTCTGGACCTGTCTTCACACAGTTCCGACTAGAGTCCAATTTCTAAGGCTTAAACTCATAATTAGGGACAAAGTGTCTCAAAGCTCTCCGAATTTCATAGCTAATCTCTCCGGCAAGTCTCAACATCAGAAACAAAGTGTGGGGAAAGCAGATATTAGGGGATTGAGACTCTAACACTCAAAACGACCGGTCGGGTCATTACATCCTTCCCCTCTTAAAACAATCGTTCGTCCTCGAACGACTATAAAGACATACCTGAAGCTGTGAAAATATGAGGGTACTGGCTGCGCATATCCTGCTCGGTCTCCCAAGTCGCCTCCTCGGCCAGCTGACCCCTTCACTAGACTTTTACAGATGCAATGTTCTTTGACCTGAGTTTTCCGACCTGTCTATCCAAAATGGCTACTGGCTCCTTGACATAAGATAGATCCTTGTCCAACTGGACTGAGCTGAAATCCAATACATGAGTCAGATCACCTTGATACTTCCGGAGCATAGATACGTGGAATACCGGATGAACTCCTGCTAGACTGGGAGGTAGGACAAGCTTATAAACAACCTCCCCAACGTGCCACAATATCTCAAATGGGCCAATGAACCTTAGACTCAGCTTGTCCTTCTTCTCGAACCTCATTACGCCCTTCATAGGTGATACCAGAAGCAAAACTCGATCACCAGTCATAAATGCCACATCTTGAACCTTCTGGTCCGCATAACTCTTCTGTCTGGATTGGGATATGCGAAGTCTCTCTTGAATCACCTTTACCTTGTCCAGGGCATCCTGGACTAATTCTGTACCCAGAAATCGGGCCTCACCCGGCTCAAACCAAACCACTGGGGACAGGTACCGCCTACCGTACAAAGCCTCATATGGTGCCATCTAAATGTTAGACTGGTAACTGTTGTTGTAGGCCAACTCTTTGAGTGGCAAGAACTAGTCCCATGACCCTCCAAACTCCATCACACAGGTGCGGAGCATATCCTCAAGAATCTGAATCGTGTATTCGGAATTCCCGTCCGTCTGAGGGTGGAAGGTTATGCTCAGCTCCACCCTGGTGCCCAACTCCTTCTATACGGCTCTCCAGAACTGTGTTGTGAACTGAGTACCTCTGTCTGAGATGATAGATACTGGAATACCGTGAAGGCGGACGATCTCTATGATATAGATCTCAGCCAATCTCTCTAAAGAATAAGTGGTCAGCACCAGAATGAAATGAGCTGACTTGTTTAGCCGATCCACGATCACCCAAATAACATTGAACTTTCTCAAAGTCCGTGGAAGTCCAAATACAAAGTCCATGGTGATCCGCTCCCATTTACACTCGGGGATCTCTAACCTCTGAAGTAAACCACCCAGCCTCTAGTGTTCACAACCTGCTGACAGTTGAGACACTTGGCCACAAACCCCATTATATCTTTCTTCATCCTTCTCCATCAATAGTGTTGTCTCAAGTCTTGGTACATCTTTGCGGCATCTGGGTGAATGGAGTACCGCGAGCTATGAGCCTCCTAAAGAATCATCTCCCGAAACCCATCTACATTATGCACACAGATCCGACCCTGCATCCTCATCACGCCATAATCATCTATAGTCACATCTCTGGCATCACCTCATCGGACCCTGTCCTGAAGAACCAGAAAGTGAGGGTCATCATATTGACGCTCTCTGATGCGGTCATAAAGATAAGGCCGAGCAACCACACAAGATAATACCTGGCTAGGCTCTAAAATATCAAACCTCGCGAACTAGCTAGCTAAAGACTGAACATCCAAGGCTAAAGGCCTCTCAGCTGCTGGAAGATATGCCAAGCTCCCCAAACTCTTCACCCGGTGACTCAAGGCGTCGGTCACTACATTGGCCTTCCCCGGGTTGTATAATATAGTTATATCATAGTCTTTAAGTAGCTCTAACAACCTCCCCTGACGTAGATTAAGGTCCTTCTTCTGCCTGAACAAGTGCTGCAAACTCCGGTGACCAGTGTAAATCTCACAGGGAACACCGTACAAATAATGATGCCAGATCTTCAGGGCGTGAACAATAGCTGCTAAATCGAGGTCATGAACCGAATAATTCTTCTCATGTACCTTCAACTTCCTGGATGCGTAGGCAATCACCCTACCGTCCTGCATCAATACTGCTCCAAGGCCAATTATTGAGGCATCACAATAGACAGTGTAGGACCCCAAACTTGTAGGCAACACTCATACTGAGGTTGTAGTCAAAGCTGTCTTGAGCTTCTAAAATCTCTCCTCATACTCCTCGGTCCACCTTAACGGAGCACCCTTCTGGGTCAGTCTGGTCATAAGTGATGCAATGGATGAAAATCCCTCTACAAAGCGACGGTAGAACCCTGCCAAACCAAGGAAACTACAGATCTCCCTAGCTGATGACGGTCTAGGCCAACTCTGAACCGCCTCCACCTTATTTATATCTACTTTGATACCATCACAAGATACTATGTGGCCGAAGAATGCCACTGAATCAAGCCAGAACTCACACTTAGAGAATTTTGCATACAATCTTTTCCCCCTAAAAGTCTGAAGCACGGTCCTCAAGTGTTGCTCATGATCTTCCCGAGATCGGGAATATACCAGGATGTTGTCAATAAAGACAATGACGAAAGAAAAAAGTTAAGGCTGGAACACACTATGTCAAATGCATAAAGTCTGTTGGGGCATTGGTCAGCCCAAAAGACATGACATGACAAGAAACTCATAGTGACCATATCTGCTCCTGAAGGCAGTCTTCGGGATGTCCGGCTCCTGAATCTTTAACTGATGATAGCCAGATCGCAAGTCAATCTTGGAGAACACTAGGAACCCTGTAACCGGTCTAATAAATCATCAATGCGAGGCAAAGGATACTTGTTTTTCACTATAACCTTGTTCATCTGCCGATAATTAAGACACATACGCATAGAGCCATCCTTTTTCTTCACAAATATTATTGGAGCACCCCAAGGTGATACACTGGGACTGATGAAACCCTTAGCAAGCAACTCCTGCAACTGCTCCTTCAACTCCTTCAACTCAGGAGGAGCCATACGGTAAGGAGGAATAGAAAGGGGTTGAGTGCCTGGCAACAAATCAATGTAAAAATCAATATTTCTATCGGGCGGCATACCCGAAAGATCAGCTGGGAATACATCAGGGAAGTCCCTTACTACTGGGACTGACTCAACTGGAGGAGTATCAACACTGACATCTCTCACATAAGCCAAATACACATCACACGCCTTCTCAACCATCTACTGAGCCTTAAGAAATGAAACGACTCTGCGGGGAGTATACTCTAAGGTACCTCTCCACTCTAATCTCAGCAAGTCTGGCATAGACAGCGTCACGGTCTTAGCGTGACAATCAAGAATAGCATAATGGGGCGACAACCAGTCCATGCCCAAGATAAAATCAAAATCTATCATGCTGAGTAATAACAAATCAGCCCTGGTCTCAAAACCACTAAGAGCAATCAAACACGACCGATATATGCGGTCCACAACTAGAGAGTCTTCCACGTGAGTAAATACATAAACAGGGAAACTCAAAGAATCCCGAGATATCCCCAAATGTGGAGCAAAATAAGAGGACACATATGAATACGTAGAGCCTGGGTCAAATAATACCGATGCATCCTTATGACAGATAGGGACAATACTTGTGATGACTGAATCTGAAGCAATAGCCTCGGAACGGGCTGGAAGGGCATAGTACCTAGCCTGGACTCCCCCTCTAGGGCGACCTCTACCTCCCCCACCTCCACCTCGAGCTGGTTGAGGAGGTGGAATAGCAGCTGGGGCTGGAAGAATAGCCGGAAGACCCGGTAGAGCATGTGGAGGCTGATAAGACTTTGGAGGCGCACCCCTCCTAGCTCTGGGGAAATATTTAATCATCTGACGAGTGTCACCACACTCAAAACGACCCCTCGGAGGACGCTGCGGCTAAGACTGAATAGGAGCTGGCCTGTTAGGATGGACGGTTATAGC
This sequence comes from Nicotiana paniculata, assembly GCA_005239505.1. NCBI lineage: Eukaryota > Viridiplantae > Streptophyta > Magnoliopsida > Solanales > Solanaceae > Nicotiana > Nicotiana paniculata. The sequence continues at coordinate 23,229 of MDKI01236690.1, read as the reverse complement.
ACCTCGAACTGGAGGCATACTGGATACTGGTGGTGCATAATAGGGCTCCTAAGGTCTAGGAGGAGTTAGAATACCATTGGCTGTTGGAAGAGCTTAATGAACAGGGCGACTCCCAAAATCCCTACCATAGTGTGTTGCTGGTGCACGAGCTCCTGAATAATGGCCAGTCTCTCGAGACCTCTTGGACTCTCTCTCCTCTCGGTCTCGGGCAAACATTCCCTCTACTCTCCTGGCAATACTCACTGCCTGCTGATAAGTGATATCCATCTCCAACTCTCTGGCCATATTGGTCCGAATACTGGGGTGGAGTCCCTCAATGAAGTGACGAACCCTCTCTCTGACTGTGGCAACCAACATCGATGCATGAAGAGCTAACTCACTGAAACAGACTACATACTCCGACACAGTCATATTACCCTGGCGCAATTGCTCGAACTCCGCGCGTCAAGCGTAGCTGAGGCTCTGAGGGACATACACTCGCAGAAACATTTCTGAAAACATAGTCCGAGTGAGTAAGGCTTCCTCGCCTGGACTACTCAGCTCATAGGCACGCCACCACTGATATATTGCTCTCCTCAGCTGGAAAGAGGTGAATGAAACCCCACTAGTCTCCATAATGCCCATAGTGCGGAGAATACAATGACACTCCTCAAGAAAACCCAGAGCATCCTCTGAAGCTAGTCCGTTGAAAGTAGGTGGGTGGTACTTCTTGTACCTATCAAGTGTGAGTTGCTCTGCCTCAGAAGCAGCTACCTTGGTCTCATGCTGAACCGGAGCCACTAGGGGAATAGGAATATACTTCGGGGCCTGATAAACTTGGCCCTCTACTCATGAGTGCGTGCTGCGGGAGTCTGTGCCCCTACCCCGGCCTGAGATGTAGCGGGAGCTATCGAAAGTAGTCCAACCTAAGATATAGTGCTGAACATGCTCGTGAACTTAGCCCAAGTCTCCTGGAGGGCTGGAGCAGCAATAGGGACCTCCTAAGCCAGTCCTCCAGCCGGAACTATAGTGGCTCCACCATTGCCGCTCTCATAGGTGTTCGGGCTGCACCACGTTCTCATACTCTACCCGGCCCCTACCTATGATGGTTTTGACTGGGGGCTCGGGTGCCTGATCGTCGGTCCTTGTGGTTCGGGTCCTCACCATCTATAAAAAGAAATAGAATAGAGTTTTAAAATTTTTTATGCCAATAACTCGCACGACAAGGAAACCAAAGAATATGATTGTTCTTAACAGTTACATAGCATCCCGAAGATAGATACGGACATCTCTGCACCGATCCGCGAGAATCTAATAAACCGGCTTGTGAATTGTGACTTGTGACACCTATGGACCTAGACGCTCTGATACCAACTTGTCACGACCCGATTTATCCTCCGAAGGTATCTTGACGGCACCTAGTCTATGTGACTAGGTAAGCCTACTATTAAGGGAAAAATTGAAATACAACACAAGAAATAAAGGGAATAAGGGCACTGATATAATATAACATACTGGCCGCTCGACTCATACAAGAAAAAGTCCTTTCCCAATGACCCGGAATTTCACAAAAAAGTCACAAGCTTCTAACACTACTGTAGCGCTAAACAAGTCTGGATAATACATAGGAACAACTCTAAACGATAGAATAGAAGGGGACTCAGAGGATTCTGCGGACGTGGAAGAATTACCTTGCAGACTCCTAGAATCAGCAGCAAAGGCTAACCACGAGGCTGATAGCTCGTACCTGGATGTGCACACAAAAACATGTACAGGAAAGGGCATTAGTACACCACATTTGGTACTAGTAAGTGCCAAGCCTAACCCTAATCAAGTAGAGACGAGGTCAGATTAAGGCTCTACTGGATTTCTGTATAAATCGATTTAAAAACAGTACAAAATATAGGTATTGTCTACCATAACGGTTTAAGAAGATAATATAAAGTTTTATAGTAAGGAGAGTCCTCGACTCAGCACAATGTATCACAAAGTGGAATCTCCCTGGATATTGTTCTGTAGTTTCAAATGATTATGCAGTACAGGGGGATCTCTCGAAATATGTCCGTAGTCCCAAAATAAATATGAAGTGAAGGAGGATCTCCCGGAATACGTCTGTAGTCCCAAAATAAATATGTGGTACAGGGGGATATCCCTGAATACGTTCGTAGTCTCAAAATAAATATGCAGTACAGGGGGAACTCTCGGAATAAGTCTGTAGTCCCAAAATAAATATGTAGTATAGGGGGATCTCCTGGAATACGTCTGTAGTCCCAATTTAAATATGCTATGCAGGATGATTGACAAGCATAACATCACATTTACACAGTTTATACTAATCACAGATAAGGAAAATAAGGGCTTAGCTAAGCATGGAGCACAGAAGATCAAGTAGGCATTTGAACACGTAAGCATGCTTTCCTAATCTAAGCTAAACAATATATCATATTAGATCAAGTTCATAGAAGAAAAAACAATTTATGTTTTAGGAAAGGAAAAATGAGATTTTTGCAATAACGGCCCGTGTACGTACTCGTCACATCACGTACACAGTACCGGCACAACAATTGGTATCAAATATACTAAGGGGGAAGTCCCCAACACAAGGTTAGGCAAGCCACTTACCTCAACCGCTCAAATCAACTTGGAACCACGTTCTTGCAAAGAGTATCCAAATCCGAATGGCCCGAATCTATTCAAATAAATTACATAATGTAAATATAGCTATAAGCAACCAATTCAACTAATAAATTCGAAGCTAAGATGCGAAATTAGGAAAAATTGTCCAAATAGTACCATGTGGCCACATCTCTAAATCGGGTAAAATTTATAAATTATGAACACCCGCTCATTCACAAGAACACTCGAATAAAAATCATCGAAATCCGACATCAAAATCTCACTCAAATCTCGAATTTTCAATTGGGGAACTTTTCTCCCATTTCCATACTTTTACTCTCAAATAACTTGATTAGATTGAAGAACTTACTATAGATCGATGAAATACAAGCGACTTAGGATTAGGAATCGTTACCTACTGGTCTCTTCTTCAAAATCCACCCAAAATCGCTTATTCCAGTGCTCCCAATCGATATTAGAAGTTATGAAATCCAAACCCTCGAATTGTCTATTTCTGACCAGCGATTTCCGCTTCTGCGGTCAATTGGGCCGCACACTACAAGAAATTAGATTTTTAGCGGCGACCAATGTCGCTACAAAATATTAAAATGTCGCCGCAAAAGGTTTATAGCAGCGACATTGGGGTTGCTGCATGTAAGTCCATTACTAAACATTATTTGTGACGACTATATAAAGTCGCCACCAAATGTCTCCTTTTGGTGGCGACATCGTCGCTAAAAAATGTATACCATTGCCACAAAAAATAATTGCACGAAAAAGATTCAGGCGTAATTCGCCACTGATTAGTGACTTTTAGCAGCGACAGTTGTCGCCGCAAAAAGAAATTACTATCAGTTGCTGCTTTTTAATCGCTACAATAGAGGTTCGTTTAGTAGCAACTAATGTCGCCACAAAAACAATTAGTTATTACAGCAACTTTCATATCGCCACTGGAGAGTTACTTTTAGTAACAATTGGTGTCACCGCAAAAAACAATAAATCATCAGTGGCGACTATGAGTTCGCTGCTAGAGAATGACATTTAGTGGCAATAATAATTGCTACAAAAACTATTAAATAATCAGAGGCAACTATGAGCTCGCTGCTAGAGAATGACATTTAGTGGCAATAATAATTGCTACAAAAACTATTAAATAATCAGTGGCAACTATGAGCTCGCTGCTAGAGAATGACATTTAGTGGCAATAATAATTTCTACAAAACCTATTAAACAATCAATGGCAACTTCAATATTACATAATAAGATTTTGTCACAATTGAAACCTATTTAATTCAGCAATTGTAATGACCAAAATTATATATAGAAACGCATCCAATAGTATTTTACAAAAACCAAAAGAATATCTTAAGTCGGATATTAAATACTCCATTACTAAAATCGAGCTACATATGTAATGCATAATACTTCATTGTAATTGTATTATATACATCCCAAAAGAGCAAATATATACTAAGTGCCTTGAATCCCCTCCTTGGTTGTCTCCACGTTCAAGAACCTCCTCCCTGTTATTATACAAAAAAAAACACAAGATCACTAAATCATTGTAAGATTTCAGAAGCACAAATAAACATATTACATCTTAGGCAGAAGATAGCATAAAAAACTTAGGCATAAGATAGTATTGACCAACATGAGATAGCATACCATTCAAGTAAAGTTTCAAAGAAAACATGGTCCAGAATTAGCATCTGGTGATTCATGGGCACCTAATACAAAAGATCTGGTGTAGCCTCTTCTCAATACTTGTCACGACCCCAATTCGCCCTCCGTGAACATGTCGTGACAGCACCTAGTCCCTATAACTAGGTAAGCCTAACAATGCGGAAGATAAACCATAATTGCGGAAGAAAATAATAATTAAAACTAAACTAGTAATATAAAAAGCGTTTAAGGTGCCGCTCGGCACATACAATAACAGCTCTTGAAGCCAACACAATTCCCAAAACCCGGAATCTCACAAATTACAAGCTAAGGGATACATAAGGGGTTCTAACTCAAGAATGTCTAAACAAAGGAAAAAATACTAAAAGGCTATACTTATTACAGAAGATAGAAAGTGACTCTTCGGTCAGCGGACGTAGCAGATATACCTCGAAGTCTCTATAGAAACGCCTCCTTCCAAGGCTGACAGAACTGAATGGATGTACCTGTATCTGCACAACAAAAATGTGCAGAAGAATAGCATGAGCACACGACGGCGGTGGCCAGTAAGTATCAAGACTAACCTCGGTGGAGTAGTGACGAGGGACAGTCGAGACACCTACCGATCAAATAAACAGTATAATCATAGGTACAACGGAAATGATATATAAATATGTAAAGACTGCACGAAGAAAACATTAATGCTACAATTCACCATAAGGGAGAAAGAACAGCGAGCAACAACGAGAAAATTATAAATGATGATATGTAATGACGGCAAAATCACAATCCAAATCCTAAGGTCACAACACAGTAAGGGGAAAACAAATCAATAACTCATAACCTAGGATGATGTTCACATAAGGTCTTATTCAACTCTTTCCACAATCTTACCAAAACTCGGTCAAACCACAACTCACGAAATCCCAGCATCTGAATTCTAACACTTGGCATCCTTTGCCCCATCACTCTCACGGTCATGATGACAACTAACTAGCTAACTAGGTCCAATCTCACATATATAATGGATAAACGAGGGCGTACCTCCACCCTTAGCAAAATCAGGAGAAAATCACCCCTAAAAGGAGTTTTCAACTATGTGTATGCTTGTGCAGGTGTTTTAACAAGAATTCTACCAGCTAGTAACACAAAAGAGAGAACAAACCGCACGTACGATGTTCCCTCACAACTCCCAAGCGATAAGGCTCGTACAGGTAAGCAAACCATAATAACAATAGGTAAGCAACCCACAATTACAATATTAAACAACATAGGAATGCCTCCACAGGCCGTCATAATTCTTTACAACTAACCCCTAACATAGCCTACCTTATTCCGCCACGTGTGCAAATAACAATATAATAAGTCCCACCTTATTAGGCCACACGTGCATCATAATGTTCCCACCTTATCCCGCCACATGCGCAACCCACATATAAGCATATAAACATGTCCCGTCTTATTATGCCGCATGTGCAATACATCAATAGAAATAATAGCACGACAAAGACCTCGTGCAACCCCTCAACAACAATCGCACGGCAGAAACCTCGTGCATCACAATATCAACACTAGCACGGCAGAAACCTCGTGCATCACAATATCAACACTAGCACGACAGAAACCTCGTGCATCACAATATCAACACTAGCACGGCAGAAACCTCGTGCATCACAATATCAGCACTAGCACGGCAGAAACCTCGTGCATCACAACATCAACACTAGCACGGCAGAACCCTCGTGCATCAAAATATCAGCACTAGCATGGCAGAAACCTCGTGCATCACAATATCAATACTAGCACGGCAGAAACCTCGTGCATCACAATATCAGCACTAGCACGACAGAAATCTCGTGCATCATAATATCAACACTAGCACGGCAGAAACCTCGTGCATCACAATATCAACACTAGCACGACAGAAACCTCGTGCATCACAATATCAACACTAGCACGGCAGAAACCTCATGCCTCACAATACCAACAAGTACAACACAACAAATGACAATGTTTACAAGAAAAACACAAAGAAATCAACTCATGTGCCTTCGTTCTCCAGGAGACGGTACAACTAGTTCATGAGGAGTAGCCATAATAAAGGATACTAAGCGTGATAAGAACATCGCAATGAGGGAAAATAATATGAAACAACAATTCCTTAATACGTAGTTCAACAACAAGGAAGTAACAAATCAATAAATTTCAAGAAAGGAATCATCAACTAAACATAGGATATCTATCTTCTTTTATTGTTGCGCAAGTTACGAAAAATGTACAATGATTTCAATTAAGGTTGAGCAGAGGAAAGATAACCGAAACCTCCATTAGGACCAATTAATTACATGAGAGATCCTAATGATTTCCAAATAGAGTCAAGCAATTATGAAGGTAACGCGACTATAGAAGGGTAGGGATTTTCAGTTAGACAAAGCAAGAGTCAATTATGCAACAAGAATAAACCAAAAAGGGTAAATAATTTCCAAGTAAACACATGTAGAAGCGAAACTAATAACAGGGAACTCAAGCATATCAAAAACAACTTCATACTCAGCAATTACAAGGAGATAAGAACCTAATAAGGGCAAATTTTCCACAAATAAATCCGAGCACGCACTCGTCACCTCGCGTACAAGGAATACAATCAACAGAGATGACTCAAATCCTAAGGGAAATCCTCCACACAAGGTTAGGCCAGATACCTACCTCGAACCGGCTCAAAATCAACTAGGAACCACGCATTTGCCACGAGTATCCGACTCCAAATGGCCCTAAATCTATACAATTCAATTACATATCGTAAATGACATCTCAAGCAACTGATTCTACTATTTAATTCAAAGCTAAGGCGCAAAATTAGTTAAATGACAAAAAGGCCCCTCGGGCCTGCGTCTCGGAATCAGGTAAAAGTCATATTTCCCGGACACCCACTCACTCATGAACTCACTCAATCAAAAACAATCGAAATCCGATGCCAAAAACCCCCTAAATTCTCATAATTTGGGGTTGGGGAAATTTCATCAATTTCCTATGGTTTTTCCCCCATTTTTGATAATTAAACTAAAGAAAACAACGGGGATTAATTGTCTAACAATGGATTAGGATTAGAAAATGTTACATATGATCCTCCTCTTCAAAATCCACAGAAAATCGCCAATTCCCGAGCCCTTACACGATTTTTAGCATTATCAAATAAACTCTCGGATTATTGGAATAAAACACACAGGGAATTCGCACTTGCGGTCTCGATCACCGCACCTGCGGTAGTGCACCTACGGAAAAAGCATCGCAGGTGCAGAAGTCACTTACATTGCATTGGGGCCGCACATGCGGTCGTTTGGTCGTGTTTGCGGTCCCGTGCCGGTAGATCCCATGTTGCACCTGCGACCACTGGACTAATTACCCCTCTATCGCACCTGCGATCAAGGACCATGCGGCTTCGATTCCGCACCTGCGGCAAAACCTTCGCAGGTGCGATGACACCAGAAGAGGTCTAGTTCAGCAGTTTCCAAGCCCCTAATCTCACCCATTAAGCACCTGAAACAACTCCGAGGCCCCCGGGACCTCAACCAAAACCACCAACCAACCTTAACACCTAATTTGAACTAGGTCGAGCCTTAAAACACGTCTCCTAACATCAAAAACATCGATTATAAATAGATTTAAGCTTAGGAACTTAGGAAAATTCTAGAAATTCACATCTGACGCTGAAACACGTCTAAACTCATCCGAATGACCTCAAATTTTGCACACAAGTCCACAATGACATAACGAAGCTGCTCCAACTTCCGGAATTCCATTCCGACCCTCGGATCAAAAACTCACTATCAGACTGGAACTTCAAAAATTAAAACTTCGGCATTTCAAGCCTAAATGAGCTACGAACTTCCAAAAAGCATTCCGAACATGCGCCTAAGTCCAAAATCACCATACGAAGCTGTTGAGATCGTCCACGACCCATTCCGAGGTTGTTTACCCAAAAGTCCAATTCCGATCAACTTTTCATCGTTCAAACTTCCAAAACAAGGTTCTTTCTTCCAATTTGACTTTAAACCATCCGAAAACTGAATTCCACCATGCACGCAAGTCGATACTCATATTCCGAAGCTGTTCCAGACCTTATGCCACTGAATGGAGATTAATTTCTCAAAACGACCGATCGGGCCGTTACATCATCCCCCTCTTAAAACCAACGTTCATGCTAGATTCGCCTCGAACCCCTCAAGTCACTGACTACGCACTTCCAACATACACCCGCGGGTGATCCCACGTCACCCCAATCCACTTAAGACTGACGACACCATCTCAACTGAGATTTAACCTTTCTAGCAATACCAATAAGCCTTCAAGCTAGAATTCTCACCTTTCATCTGTTTCCAAAAGACCCGATTCTAAATCCATATTCAGTATCAGTCTCGACCAGCTGCTTCAATTCATGCCGCACACGCAGGGTACAACTACACAACATGAGACACCACACATATGCTCACAAGAAATTTCTAATAGCAATACTTTCCTGAGATCAAATATGTACTGGCCATAAGCCTCATATTCAATAGGAGCTCTTTTCAAACCTCCACCACACTGGCGATGATATAATAACCACGATAACCATATAACAAAACACCCGAATAACCTCACCTCAGCTAATACCAGCGGGCACACGCCCCACAAGCTAAAACTCACGAAGCATAGAACGAAAATGACTGGGTATGGGAAGGGAAACACATAAGGGAACTCTCAAACAAGTCAAACTAGCACAATTTATGTTTTACAAAACAATTAACAAGAAGGAATGAAAGTATACAAAAGACTCACCAGGGTCTTATACTGATTTAACCCTCACTGCGGTACACAGCCCGGTCTCAACATATCAAATCACCTGAAATCACGAGGGTCCTGCCCTTAACACTGAATCACAAGTAGGGAATACATCAACCCATCTATAGACTCACAATAGATCAATTCTGTCTACAACTCACAACACAGATTGGCTCCCACACCGGTGGAGCATAGAAATCATAGCTTAAAACCAAGAATACTCAGAAATCACATCAAACCTACCGAAACAGGCAACATGAATTTACTAGTAGCCTCATAACTCTCGACAACAGCTAGAAACAGACGATAGATACGGCTATCACTCATGGAACTTCCCAATAGGATAATCACATAAACAGAGTACAAATCATGATACACACCCATAGGTGGGATAACAAATAAGGGTACTCACCCCGATAAGCAGAACTAGGAGGAATAGTTCTCCTCTATAACAAACTGAGTCTGTACCTGCATGCATTCAATTGGCGCACTGGCCTCAAGCCTACTATGTAAACACATCAACGAGTTGGGCCTCCCCCTCTTGGGCGCCCTCTACCTGCCTGAATACCTTGTTGTGACACATCGGTCTGAAATCTGGGACAATCTCTCACCATGTGGCCAGTATCTCCACACTCAAAGTACCCCTCTGCTGACGGGGCGGTGGAAACTGTGCGATACGGGTACTCCGAGACCCATGAACACCTGAGTCACCATGCAAAACCTAAAGCGCGAACTGGACTGGCTGACCCGCAAAACCTCTACCATGACGCACCCTGCCTCCAAAATATGGACCAGTATATCTCCCCAGCCTCCTCGCCTCCTCACCTCCTCAGACTCTCTCTCTCGATCTCGTCTTCTCTCTCTCTCTCGTGACCCTGCCTACCCTCTCTCTCTTTAGCATGCATACCCTCTATCCTCCTAGCAATGTTCACCACCTACTGATATGGAATATCCATCTCCAACTCACGAGCCATACTGGATCTGATGCTGGGAATAAGTCCCTCAATGAACCGGCGAACTTTCTCGCGAACAGTAGAAACCAAGGCTGAGGCACGTCTAGCCAAACTGGTGTAACAGACAGCATACTCCAATATGATCATAGCACCTGGTGCAAATAAACTCCGCGCCCCATGCATCCCTGAGGCTCTATGGAACAAACTCTCTCAAGAACATATCTGAAAACTGGGTCCAAGTCAGTGAAGATGCCTCGTCTGGGCTGTCTAACTTATAGGTGCGCCACCAATAATAGGCGGCTCCTCAAAGTTGGAAAGTAGTGAAAGAAACCCCGCTCGATCCCGAGATACCCATAGTACGGAGAATGCGATAACACTCATCAAGAAACCCCAAGGCATCGTCTGACGCTAATCCACTAGATACCGGAGGATCGTACCTCTTGAACCTCTCTAGTCTCATCTGCTCCTGCTCGGAAGTCATTGTCATGCCCTCGAGCTGAACTGGTAATGCAGGCGGCGCAGGGATAATCTCAGGGACCTGTTCAACATGCACTCGCTGCTCAAGAGTGCGAGAGTGCGGGCGGCGGGAGTCTGTGCTCCTCCCCCGGCCTGGGATGTGGCTGCAGCAAGGGGAAGCAACCCTGCTTGAGCCAATATGGTGTACATGCTCATGAACTGTGCCAAAGTCTCCTGAAGGGCTGGAGTAGTAGTAGCAGTAGGCGTGTCAGGTGCCTGGACTCCGGCTGGATCTGCCTGTGGTACCTCGGCGGCCGTTTGCGCAGGTGCTCTCGCTGCACCACGTGCGCATCCTCAAACTCTACCTTGGCCCCGACCTCCGACAGTTGCAGCAGGGGGCGCGGGTGCCTGATCTCCTCGGGTAGTATGTGTCCTCACCATCTGTGAGACAGTAGAGGACAGAGGTTTAGGATTGCAAATGTCAAAATCTCGCACGACAGGGAAATCAAATGAAGTGGAATTTTCCTAATGGTTACATAGGCTCTCGCAGATAAGTACAGAAGTCTCCATACCGATCCACGAGACTCTACTAAACCGGCTTCTGATATGTGACTCCTATGAACCTAGTGCTCTGATACCAACTTTTCACGACCCCAGTTCGCCCTCCGTGAACATGTCGTGATGGCACCGAGTCCCTACAACTAGGTAAGCCTAACAATGCGGAAGATAAACCATAATTGCGGAAGAAAATAATAATTAAAACTAAACTAGTAAAATAAACAGCGTTTAAGGTGCCGCTCGGCACATACAATAACAGCTCTCGAAGCCAACACAATTCCAAAAACCCGGAATCACACAAATCAGAAGCTAAGGGATACATAAAGGGTTCTAACTCAAGAATGTCTAAACAAAGGAAAAAATACTGAAAGGCTATACTTATTATAGAAGATAAAAAGTGATTCTTCGGTCTGCGGACGTAGCAGATATACCTCGAAGTCTCCATAGAAACGCCTCCTTCCAAGGCTGACAGAACTGAATAGATGTACCTGTATCTGCACAACAAAAATGTGCAGAAGAGTAGCATGAGCACACCACGGCGGTGCCTAGTAAGTATCAAGACTAACCTCGGTGGAGTAGTGACGAGGGACAGTCGAGACACCTATCGCTCAAATAAATAGTATAATCATAGGTACAATGGAAATGATATATAAATATGTAAAGACTGCACGAAGAGAACATTAATGCTACAATTCACCATAAGGGAGAAAGAACAGCAAGAAACAACGAGAAAATGATAAATGATGATACCTAATGATGGAAAAATCACAATCCAAATCCTAAGTTCACAACACAGTAAGGGGAAAACAAATCAATAACTCATAACCTACGATGATGTTCACATAAGGTCTTATTCAACTCTTTCCACAATCTTACCAAAACTCGGTCAAACCACAACTCACCAAATTCCAGCATCTGAATTATAACACTTGGCATCCTGTGTCCCATCAGTCTCACAGTCATGATGACAACTAACTGGCTAACTAGGGCCAATCTCACATATATAATGGATAAATGAGGGCGTACCTCCACCCTTAGCAAAATCGGGAGAAAATCACCCCTAATAGGAGTGTTCAACTACGTGTATGCTTATGCAAGTGTTTTAACAAGAATCCTACCAGCTAGTAACACAAAAGGGAGAACAAACCGCACGGACGATGTTCCCTCACAACTCCTAAGCGATAAGGCTCTTATAGGTAAGCAAACCACAATAACAATAGGTAAGCAACCCACAATAACAATATTAAACAACATAGGAATGCCTCCACAGGCCGTCACAATTATTTACAACTAACCCCTAACATAGCCCACTTTATTCCGCCCCGTGTGCTAATAACAATAAAATAAGTCCCACCTTATTCCGCCACACGTGCATCATAATGTTCCCACCTTATTTTGCCACATGTGCAACCCACATATAAGCATATAAACATGTCCCGCCTTATTACGCCACATGTACAATACATCAATAGCAATAATAGCACGGCAAAGACCTCATGCAACCCCTCAACAACAATCGCACGGCAGAAACCTCGTGCATCACAATATCAACACTAGCACGACAGAAACCTCGTGAATCACAATATCAACACTAGCACGGCAGAAACCTCGTGCATCACAATATCAACACTAGCACGGCAGAAACCTCATGCATCACAATATCAACACTAGCATGGCAGAAACCTCGTGCATCACAATATCAACACTAGCACGGCAGAACCTCGTGCCTCACTATACCAACAAGTGCAACACAAATAATGACAATGTTTACAAGAACAACACTAGGAAATCAACTCATGTGCCTCCGTTCACCACCGATACAACTAGTTCACGAGGAGTGACCATAACAGAGAATTTCTAAGCGTAATAACTACAAGGCAACAAGGGAGAATAATATGAAACAACAATTCCTTAATACGTAGTTCAACAACAAGGAAGTAACAAATCAATTAATTTCAAGTAAGGAATCATCAACTAAACATAGGATATCTAACTTCTTTTACAGTTGGTCAAGTTACGAAAAATGTACAATGATTTCAATTAAGGATGAGCAGAGGAAAGATAATCGTAACCTCCATTAAGACCGATTAATTACATGAGAGATCCTAATGATTTCCGAATAGAGACAAGAGATTATGAAGGTAACGCGACTATGATTCAGTTAGACAAAACAAGAGTCAATTATGCAATAAGAAATAAACCAAAAAGGGCAAACAATTTCCAAGTAAACACATGTAGAGGCTAAACTAATAACAGGGAACTCAATCATATCAAAAATAACTTCATACTCAGAAATTACAAGGAGATAAGAACCTAATAAGGGAAAATTTTCCACAAATAAATCTGAGCACGCACTCTTCACCTCGCATACAAGGAATACAATAAACAGAGAAGACTCAAATCCTAAGGGGAAGTGCCCCACACAAGGTTAGGCAACATACTTACCTCGAACCGACTCAAAATCAACTAGGAACCACGCGTTTGCCACGAGTATCCGACTCCAAATGGCCCAAAATCTATACAATTCAATTACATATCGTAAATAACAACTCAAGCAACTGATCTACTATTTAATTCAAAGTTAAGGCGTAAAATTAGGTAAAATAACCAAAATGCCCCTCGGGCCCGTGTCTCAGAATCGGGTAAAAGTCATATTTCTCGGACACCCACTCACTCATGAACTCACTCAATAACAATCGAAAACCGATGCCAAAAATCCCTTAAATTCTCAGATTTTGGGGTTGGGGAAATTTCATCAATTTCCTATGGTTTTTCCCCCATTTTTGATAATTAAACTAAAGAAAACAACGGGGATTAATAGTCTAACAATGAAGTAGGATTAGAAAATGTTACCTATGATCCTTCTCTTCAAAACCCACAGAAAATTGCCAATTCCCGAGCCCTTACACGATTCTTAGAATTATGAAATATACTCTCGGATTTTTGGAATAAAACACACAGGGAATTCGCACCTGCGGTAGAGCACCTGCATACAAAGCATCGCAGGTGCGGAAGTCACTTACATTGCACTGGGGCCGCACCTGCATTCATTTGGTCACGCTTGCGGTCCCGCACCTGCGGAACGTAGGTCGCACCTGCGACCACTGGCCTAATTACCCCTCTATCGCACCTGCGATCAAGGCCCACGCACCTGCGATTTCGCACCTGCGAAAAAACCTTCGCATGTGCGATGACACCAGAAGAGGTCTGGTTCAGCAGTTGCCAAGCCCCCAATCTCACCTGTTAAGCACCCGAAACAACCCCGAGTCCCCCGGAACCACAACCAAAGCCACCAACCAACCTTAACACCTTATTTGAACTAGGTCGAGCCTTAAAAACATGTCTCGTAACATCAAAAACATCGATTACGCATAGATTTAAGCCTAGGAACTTAGGAAAATTCTAGAATTCACATCCGACGCTGAAACACGTCTAAACTCATCTGAATGACCTCAAATTTTGCAGACAAATCCACAATGACATAACGGAGCTTCCCCAACTTCCAAAATTTCATTCCGACCCTCTGATAAAAAACTCACTACCGGACTGGAACTTCAAAAATTCAAACTTCGGCATTTCAAGCCTAAATGAGCTATGGACTTTCAAAAAGCATTCCGAACATGCGCCTAAGTCCAAAATCACCATACAAAGCTGTTGATATCGTCCACGGCCCATTCCAAGGTTGTTTACCCAAAAGTCCAATTCCGATCAACTTTTCATCGTTTAAACTTCCAAAACAAGGTTCGTTCTTCCAATTTGACTCTAAACCATCCGAAAACCGAATTCCACCATGCACGTAAGTCGATACTCATATTCCGAAGCTGTTCCAAACCTTATGCCGCTGAACGGAGCTTAATCTCTCAAAATGACCGATCGGGTCGTTACAATACTTACTAGTATCATGGGCACCTAATACAAAAATCTCACATCTGGTGATCCAGAAATACTAACTAATTATTGGCCATTAAAATGCAGAAATTAACTAGCCGTGCACAACACAAACTACAAAGTAGCATTGTTAATTTGATAAATAGTACTGTCCAACTAACTTCATAAACAACTCAACAGTGTTATTGAACTCAGCAAAATGAAAGACACAAACACCTATCTATGTGAGAATAATAATGTGACTAGCAGTATAATGTGAGAATAATAAGGTTTAAGATAAATAATATGAAAGTATAAATTTCTAAGATTTGGAACGCAAGAGATGGCTGCCCAGAATTTTGAGCGTGGAAATCTCACAAGGTACTGAACTTTGGAGCCAAAAGATGGGTACTGGACTTTGGAGCCAAAACATAGAACTAATAATATATCAAAAAAGGTCAATATTTGGTTTCATTTGAAAGTGATATGATTTTTTCTTTCGAAACTAAGTTAAATGATCTTTTAATCTTTTTTTATTTAACCATGATATTCAAACCAGCTTGAGGGTGTTTCGACTATTTCACCAGTTATGTATTTTATTCTGCCCAATCAGCATGCCCATAATTCAGTTATCCCATCGATTATTCATTACGTTTCACCAACATAAGTATCACATATACAACTCTATCTATCAAGGCTTTGGCCAATGTAACCTGCGTGTATTTCAAACGCTGATTATCTGTTATGTTCCACTAACATAACTATCACTACAAGAACAAGAACTTAGTATGCCTAAGCAGCCTTGAACATGCGAAATACCAGTCACAACCCAAAAGGCCTAAGAAGCACTAGAACTTAGTATGCAAGGATACATCACAAACTAGACTATCAGATTACACATTAGAGAAAAGCTGGATGTTGCACTTTCACCTTGTAAACCATAGGTAGTACTAAACAGCATATGAGTACAGCATATTATTTGTACTCTAATATACATTAACAGAGGACACTGAAAGAACATATTGAGCATGGCATGGATCAATAATAGTATAAAAATATTAAGAGTAAATTACCTGTTGCATTATGGTCACGAGAGAAGCCACTTGTTCTTGGACTGTCTTGGCTACTTCTAAACTGAACCTCTTCTCTACTTCCACATTCACATGTTCAAGCTTCTCATCCAACTGTTTTTTCAACTCTTGCTCCATGTTCCTTTTCAACTCCGCAACCATTTGTTCACGTTCTTCTTGTAGCTTTCGATCCATATCAGCTTGCATCTCTTGACACACGGTTTCTATTGTAGAAGACACACTGGCCTTTATGTTTTCCGCTTTTGTGACTTGGAGGCTTTTTTCCATAACCTTTACAACGAACATAACTTGTCCTTTCACTAAGAACAGAGGATAAAATCTCATCTCTAGTCATGGGCTGCTCGATCTCTTCAGACTATTGATAAGACACAAGTTCCCGGAGCTGGCACTGCAAGTACGCATATCTATTTATACCAAAGCTAATAAAAAGGAATAAAAGATAGTAAGATATTGGTTTAAGAATATTACATGAATCTGTTGGGATTGTGGATCCACCCACACTGTTTCTTCTCTATCATTTTTACGTGTATGTTGGATCTCCCAAACTCTATCTACCGGTTCCTTCTTTCCAGTAACAGGATTTTTCTAAAATATAGTTCAATAAGGAAATAATACAGAATCAAATAAAT
Organism: Nicotiana paniculata; assembly: GCA_005239505.1. Classification (NCBI taxonomy): domain Eukaryota; kingdom Viridiplantae; phylum Streptophyta; class Magnoliopsida; order Solanales; family Solanaceae; genus Nicotiana; species Nicotiana paniculata. Next base: position 6,597 of record MDKI01236690.1, on the reverse strand, counting down.
GATTAATAAATAACAAAGATTTTTAATTAAGACATAAATAAATATATTTCACCGTCGATTCCTCTATTTCTGCAAAAGACCTCGTACCACAAGCATGTTTAGTTATCTGCTTTTCCCTATTCTTTTTATTTGTCTCGCTTACAGCCTGAATTAAGTCAATGATTAAGAAGTCATTATTCAAAGGGTAGTGAATCAAACATTGTTATTAATTTACCTTAAATCCGGAGTTCCAAAATACTCTACTAAGTATTTTCAGTCCTCTAGCTCAACATCTTTAGGTCGACGAGACAATATGTTTCCTTCATCAACATGGCGAGAGTAGAGAATGCTCAGTCGAGCTTTCCAAGCTCTAAAAAGTCGTCGCATAGTATTGACATAAAAGGCTTGAAAGCTATGCTCTTGCACGCTGCCAAGAACTTCAAATTTATCCTAAACATACATGTACCATTATAATTGATATTCTAACCACAAAAATAAATGAAGCAACATGAAGTTGATACGATATTAAAAATAATTTTACCTTGACCTTCAACCACATTGATTCTCCATGCTTTGAAAAAATCTTTTGCCAATTTCCATCACGGAACGAGATAGTGCTCCTCGTGATTAAACCACAATAATTAACAATATATCTAGCCCCATGACATACTGCTCTATCAATATCATCTAGAATTGTAATTGTAATTTTTCCACCATACTTAGTTTTTATATCTACTGTTTTGGATTTATATTTCCCTCTTCCTCTCTTTTTACTTCTGGAAGAAACTATACAAAGAAAAAATAGTATATGTGATCAGAAATTTGGGCAGAAAACGAAAAAATTAGGCAGAAATTTTCTGATAAACAACTGGAGGTAAAAAAAATTCACCAGCATTTCGGCGCGTTTTGGACGTTAAGAAGAAGAAGAAGAAGAAGAAGAAGAAGAAGAAGAAGAAGAAGAAGAAGAAGAAGAAGAAGAAGAAGAAGAAGAAGAAGAAGAAGAAGAATGAATGAATGAATGAATGAATGAATGAAAATCAAAACTAACCTGCACCATTTTCATTTTCAACTTCAGGAGAGGGAAGCACACTTCTGTCCAGATTCCTTGATGATACTGTCTCTATAGAAGGTCTCTGCCAAGGGTTACTTGATATTTGTCCTATCTCTAGAGGTTCTTGACTAGGATTATTTGATTGTCTTGTCTCAGGAGATGCTGCAACATTCCATATTGGTTGTACTTGTGGCTGCGACACAGATGTTGCAGTATTCCGTATTGGTTGTACTTGTGGCTGAGACATCGCTCCAGCATTACCACTTCCTTGAAAACGACCACGTCCACGACTAGTATTCCCTATTGGTTTTACTTGTGACTGATACATCGCTCCAGCATTACCACTTCCTTGAAAACGGCCACGTCCACGACTAGTATTCCCTATTGGTTGTACTTGTGGCTGAGACATCACTCCAGCATTACCACTTCCTTGAAAACGGTCACGTCCACGACCAGTTCCACTTCGACCTTTACCTCGTCCTGTCATACCATCCTGCATGATGTAGAAAAATATCAGCAAGAATATAGAAGTGCATTTCTACCTACACAGATCTCTGAAATGCACGGTTGATAAGTGTGGCATTAAGATGAATAAGGATACTACAACGGGACTAGGTAATTAAGGAAGACAATAAGGATAGTGTTATCAATTTAAACATTTTCCTATTCTTATGTAAGGTTCATCAAAATCAGTTCAAAGATTCATACGTCAGTACATAATGAAAGAGTCAACAAGCAGTTCAAAGGTTCATACATGGAAACAACAATCAGTATATAATGATAGAGGCAACAAGCAGTGAAACTAGGATCACAGAAGCAAATGAAAGAGGCAACAACAATCAGTACATTATCTTGCTTCTAAGTCTTCAAGAGCATCATCAGTTACTAGGGTTGATTACAACTTGGAAACTAACGGTAACATTTCACAATAGTTTAATATATAATCTAGTTATGAAATTAAAAGTTACAAAGAAATTTTCAAAACAAAAAGTAGACATATATATTATCTTGCTTCTAAGTCCTCAAGAGCATCATCAATATCTTATTCATCATTATCATCAAGCCAATCTTCTTCGCTTTCTTCACCCCCGGATATATCCATATGATTGTCATTAATAAAATTCTCTTCCTCATCATGCACACTTGTTTCTACTTGTTTGCTTGCATGACTTTTGTTAATATATTGTGGTTCAACATCATTCCTATGTAAAGACAAAACTATATCATCTTCATGGTCATTAGTACGCAAAATGTTCAATTCAACTTCCTCTTGTTGATAAGCTTCTTCATTCAGTAATGCTTCTTCATTCAGCAATTCTTCCTCATCAACTTCTACATAATCATCATTTTCGGGAATATTGAAAAGGTCGCGAGGATTTGTCTTTACAACTACAAGCCAATCTTTATCAACCATGTCATCCAAGTAAAAAACTTGTTCAGACTGAGATGCCAAGACAAATGGCTCATTTGTGTTCAAGGCACAATGAGTATTCACACTTGTGAAGCCAATCTTATATCCCCTTCCCAAGCGAGGCACGTCCCACCAATGACACTTGAATAAGTAAACTTTCCTATTTCCTATATAGGACAACTCATAAATGTCCTCTAATACACCGTAATTGTCCTTATTAGAATCTGAATCATCTCCTCTCACAAGGACTCCACTATTTTGTGTTTTTCTTCTCATCTCAAGATCTCTTGTCTGGAATCTGAATCTATTCACCACAAATCTGGAATATCGATGCACCATTGGTGCAGGACCAACGGCTAAGCTTATGAGCTCCTCGTTTGCGCACCCTTGTGTAGATAGTACAAAGACCTACAAGCCAAACAACATCGTTGTAACTAATAACGCCATTGCAATATTATACTAATATAAAGATGTCACTTAACTAGACACCTACACGTGCACGAAACCAATCATGAAACCCACTTCTATGCATCCCATCACTCATTGAACCTTGTCTTTTAATCTCTCCTTAGTATTCCCTATATTCTGTTAATGGAGTCAGTTAAGATAATGTTGTTCAAACATTTCAATGTGAGCCTATATTGAAATTAATATGATACTTACTCCATGAATGGCAGAACCTCTTCACAATTTTGAAGCACATACATACATGCTTGTTTGAACTCATCATGAGAGAGCATGATGCCTTCTGAACCACCTTTTTTTTGCCCACTTTTTTTGAAGCTAGACATCTCCCCATTTGACATAGGTCCATCATCATTCCTGGACGGTTTGTTGAACTTGGTTGACATATTCTGTAAGTATCTGGAGAAAAATGTGAGACTTTCTTCTACCAAATAACCTTCGGTAATTGAACCTTCTGGATGAGCATTATTGCGAACATATGACTTTTGTGTTCGCAAATACCTATATTGAAATAACTCATCAATATAATGTGCCATTCAAATTATGGCATTAAAATTATATAATAAATTACCTCTGAAAAGGGTACATCCATCGAAATTGAGCTGGTCCGCCAAGCTTTGCCTCTCTTGCCAAGTGAATTGGAAAATGAACCATGACATCAAAGAATGTCGGCGGGAAAATAATTTCAAGTTTGCATAATGTGCATGCAGATTCAACCTCCAAGAGTCAATATCTTCGATTGTCAAGGTCTTAGAACATAGATTCTTGAAAAATTATCCAAGCTCTATAATTGGTTCACACACTTCTTTAGGCAATAAACCACGTATTGCAACTGGGAGAAGCTCTTGCAATAATACATGGCGATCATGACTTTTTAATCCATAGATATTTTTCTCTAATATGTTAACACACCTTGAATATTTGATGAAAAGCATCAGGAACCTTCATATTAGCCAAAAAATGGCATAACTTCAACTTCTCCTCTGAGGACAATGCGTAACATGCTGCTGGTAGCAACACATTATTCCCATCCTCAATTTGATGCAATTATTACCTAATACCAAGGTCCACCAAGTCATATCTACTTTTTAATGTGTCCTTTGTCTTTCCAAACATATTCATCAAAGTTGATATTATTTTGTCAGACACATTTCTCTCTATGTGCATCACATCAAGGTTATGTCGTAACAAAAGAGTACTCCAATAAGGCAATTGAAAAAATATACTTTTCTTCCTCCAATTGTAAGCACTTTGGGAAAGTCACGTTTTCGCTTTTTTCCCTTCCCAAAACTCACATTGCCCAAGCCCTGTAATTGCATAAGTGCTTCATTTCCTGTTAAAGGCGTAGGTGCAGCCCTCTTTCTACCTTTCCATCAAATTTTCTCCTATTTCGGCGCCATGGATGCTCCATTGGAAGGAAGTGACGATGACTCATATAACACAACTTACTACGCAAAGAAATCGATTGTGTGTCTTTATGGCAACAAGGACATGCAAGTTTTCCTTTTGTTGACCATCCTGAAAGGTTCCCATATGCAGGACAGTCATTAATCGTCCACATTACAGCCGCACACATCATAAAATTTTATTTTGAGTAGGAATCATAAGTTTCGACTCCATCCCATAATTCTTTCAAATCTTCAATCATTGGTTGCAAGTATACATCTATATCATTTCCTGGACACTTAGGGCCTAGAATAAGAAGTGCCATCATGAAATACGGATCCTTCATGCAATCCCATGGGGGCAAATTATATGTTGCTAGTACGACTGGCCAAATACTATGATTGGAACTCATGTTCCCAAAAGGTTGGAACTCGTCACTTGCTAAACCTAATCGAACATTTCTTAATTCAGTTGAAAAGGTGGGATGTCGCTCATCAAAATATTTCCACGCTATAGAGTCAGAGGGATGTCGCGAGACACCATCATCAACATTTTTATCCTTGTGCCACCTCATCTTTTTTGCTGTCTCTCTTGCCATATACAATCTCTAGAGCCTTGGATTGATTGGAAAATGTCGCAACACTTTACAAGCTACTTTCTTGCCTTTGGTTTCTTCTGACTTCCATCTAGACTTATCGCACTTAGGACATGGTTGTGCATTGTCATAATCGCGCCAATATAAAATAAAATCATTCTCGCATGCATCTATTTTGGTGTAACCCAAGCCTAGGTCACGAAGAACTTTCTTCGCTTCATAGAAAGAACTGGGCACAAATGACCCCTCCGGAAGAACTTCTTTATAGAAACTCAACAGTTCATCCATTGATTTGGTTCTTAATGATTAAGGCACTTCAAGCGAAGTAGTTTAACAACAAAAGATAACTTTGAGACTTTACTACAACCAGGATAAAGTTCTGTTTGAGCATCTTCTAATAATTTGTAGAACTTTGATGCATGTAAATTTGGCTCTTCATTGTCCATATAAGTATTATTATTATCCTCCACATTCGTATGTCCACGAGCGTCGTGAATCATTTATGTAATATTATCCTCTTCAATGTTATCATCTTCTACTTCATTATTGAGTGTTACGTTAGAATTTTCAACTCTAACTAACACTTCTCCATGCAAGTTCCACACTTTGTAAGAATCCCAGAAACCCTTTTTCAATAGGTCTCCTCTTACCTCGGGCCTTATCTTGAATGCGGTATTCATACACCCTTTACAAGGACATCGAATCATAGTGCTTCCCCTTGGTTGACTGAATGCCCAACTAAGAAAGCCATCTACTTCTTCTCTGTACATTTGGTCACCTCGATTCCTAATATTCAACCAACTTTTATCCATTCCTATTTTTAGAATAATGAAAAGGTTAGTCTCTTATTATATTCCAGAATAATGGAAGAATTAGATGATGAGAATATTAGTCAAGTTGAGGTTTCTACAGTTTCTGATGATGCTGAACTTGTCAACCCCATTAAGCAATGAATAGAAATGTGAAGTTTGATGTGAGAGTGTTCTGTTAATGTTGTTAAGAGATCTGCCAGAATCTGTTTCAATCACCAGTACTGGAGAAAACATACAAAATTTTATTTGAACAAGAAACATGGCAAGAATTGTAATTTGTTGGGGTTTCCGACATTAAAAATTGCCAATAGAGCAAACAACCAGTCAACCGCCATACAGAACGCACCAACCTGGACTGTGACCCCAAATCCCACCCAAAAAAAATAAAGAAGAAAAACTCATAAGCGAATGGTTTAAGGAAATTCGCAGCCAAATATGATATGAATAAATGAAGAACTTTAGAGAACTACACACAGTATTTTGAAAAGCAATTCACTATCAAATAGCGAAGGTAAAAGTATATGTAGGTAAATCAAGATCACTTAGTTAATTATCATATCCACACCATATAATAGTTCAATTAGAGTGAAGGAAAAACCTCTAACATATGACTAGTTCCAAACCTAAATATCAGATGTTGATAACTACAGAAGGATTCAAAGCACCTTAGAAACAGGCAAAGGAACAGTAGGATATGCAGGGCAAGAAACACGATTGATTAGTACATGATTCTAATTTCAGATTGTTAAAGAAGCTTATAACTCTAAAGTTTGATATTCAATCATGAAGTAATGACAAACACATAAAGACAACTTACTAAACTTATCATAAATAATAGAAAACAACAGAATAATCATGATTTTAATTAGATGGTTTGAAAGAGAAGAGATGTCAAGGC
>MDKI01017113.1:0-43639 GCA_005239505.1 Nicotiana paniculata | reverse complement strand
CTGAATAAAACTTCTATTTCGCTTCATACACACACGGGGCAAGTTCTAGACATCAGATGCAATACACAGAATAACATTCAAATCTCACACCACATGGCACATAACTCACTCAAGATTGGCTCTATCACGACACTCCAGTCAAAGAAGTTAAGAAAGTCTTAAGAATCCATGATTTAAGGTATTTATTCTAGAGTCAAAAATTGAGTCTAAGCGTCACAACCAAAGTATTGAATATTCTCAAGGTATTAACACGTTTCGAGATATTGCTCCTATTAAGCCCTTAACCATGTGACTCCTACTCTTAAAAATAAAATAAAAACTACCTACACCCGTTTCAATTGAAAACCCTTGGAAAAGAACCGTGGTTCAAACAAAAACCAAGGGGGAATTACTACACTACCTAAAACAAAAAAATCTTTTTGTTATTTTCTTTAGACTTACTTCCTTCAAGAAAACTGTCTAGGAGATCCATCGTCAGGAAGTGTCCACATATTTCCAAAAAAAATAATAACAACATGAAAAACATGAAAAACTAAAACTACTAATAAGAATGCACACCACAAATCACAAAAATTATGTACAACACCCAACACTTAAATCATGAAATGTCCTCAGTGCATCACATATAGACAAAACAGGAAATAAAAGGAAGGTGTAAGAAACTCCCTGGTCCACTAGTGTGGACATCCCCTCGCTTTCATGCTCCTTTGAGCCCATGCTTTAATTACTTTATGCCTTCACTTTGAACTTTTGAATTGAACCCCCATATTTGATTTTGCTCTATGATCATGCTCATGGGGTGGTTGAACAAATCTGCCTGGCCCAATAAAACCCTGTAATAGTCTGTGTTTCTTGGCCTTTCGCCAAAATGTGTACTCCTTACTCTCTGGCAAGAAGAACTCAATAATGTAGGCATCTTATTCTTTATCCCTCAACTCATCAGGTGGTTCGGATAACTCTATTTGCATATCATTACCCCAAACACAATAGGAACATATGGTTGAAGTGTATACCAGCATCCTCAACAATAACGACACTAGATTCAACAAAGTATGTATCATCGATGTCTTTGGTTAAATATAGTATCTTTTCTACCTCATCAGTATCCTCCAATTTCGGTTCTAACATGGGAGGTGCTTCACTAGATAGCTCAGCCTACAGGTTCTCACTTTTCTCTAAATGTAATGAATAAAATTCGAGAGCCTGTTTCCATACCTCTTTTTCCTCAAGTTCTAACACCCAATCTGCTAGTTCTTCACCGTGCATATCATCCAGATTCATAAAACATTCATCCAAAGTGGTCCCCACAGTCAGGAAAGCATCATCTTTTTCTGGAATCACATTCACAGCATCAATAAGAGAGAAGTTGGCAAACTCACCAGGTTTCCTCATAGACTTCTTCACGTTGAAAGTGATTTCTTCATTGTTAAGCCTCATCTTAAGTTCACCAGTCTCACAATCAATAAGAGCTCTGCATGTGGCCAAAATTGGCCTCCCCAAAATTATGGGAATTTCCTCATCTACCTTGCAGTCTAATATCACTAAATCAGCAGGAAATACAAACTTTCCCACTTATACCAAGACATCATCTAGAATACCCGACGGTCTCTTTACTGTCCTATCAGCAAGTTGCAACAGCATGGAGGTGGGCCTGGCTCTACCAATTCCTAGTCTTTTATAGATGGCTAGCGGCATCAGATTAATGCTGGCCGCTAAATCACATAGAGCTTTGGTGAAAGTAAAGTTGCCAATGGTGCAGAGAATTCTAAAACTCCCTGGGTCAGACAACTTTTCAGCAATAGGATGTGCCACCACTGCACTACAAGTCTGGGTAAGGGTGACAGTAGCTAGATCTTGGAAGTCAACTTTTCTGGACATCCATTCCTTCATCATTTTAGCATATCCAGGCATTTCTTTCAATGCATCTATCAATGGAATATATACCTGTATCTGCTTAAGCATGTCCAAGAACTTCTTGTACTGTTCATCCTTTTGGTATTTAGCCAGCCTCTGAGGGAATGGAGCTGGTGGTCTCTTTTTCCCAGTGATTTGGGAATTTTCTTTCTCAGCCACCACCTCAACTACTGGCTTCTGAGTCATCTCCACTTCTTTTTCAGTCTCAATCTGTGCACTGGGTTCTTCTTCATTAGGTTGCACTATTTCCTTAGTCAAGGTTGCTGAATCATCAAATTCAACCTGCATGGGTATCAATGTTTCTGTTTTCCAGCTTTCATGAGCTCTTTCCTAATCCACATTTAATTCTCTGCCACTGCGAAGAGTCACTGCCATCAGCTGCCTTGGAACCTGGTCAATAGGATTTATCTGACTATCTGCAGGTACTGTTCCAGGAGGTCGATTGTTCACTGCCATAGATATCTGCCCCAACTGTACTTCAATATTTTTTATAGGCATCATGAACATCTACTCTCTCACTGGTTTTTTTATTTGACCTAGTTACCTGCTGCATCATAGATTCTAACCTGGAAAACCCATCTTCTTGCCTTCCCCCTTGTTGTTGATGAAGAGGGTAATAAGATTGTTGTTGATTCTGATGATTATAGCCATGTGGCCTCTGAAATGGTGCTACATTACCTTTCGGTCCCCTGACGCCCATTTTCCACTGTTTTGTGAGGTTTATACAGACCACCGTAGCTTGCCGCACTTGTTCAAGTAGAAGGATCTAAATTTGAGGCAGCGAAAATGGCTTGAGTTGTTGAAAGATTATGATATCACCATTCTTTATCACCCGGGCAAGGCTAATGTGGTGGCAGATGCTTTGAGTAGGAAGGTTGAGAGTATGGGTAGCTTGGCTTATGTTGCAGTAGAGGAGAGACCTCTAACCTTGGACATTCAGTCCTTGGCCAATCCCCTGGTGAGATTAGATCTTTCAGAGCCTCGTCGATTTTTGGCACGTGTGGTTGCTCAGTCTTCATTATTGGGGGAGATTAAGGCCTGGCAATTCTATGATTCGTGTTTAGCAGAGCTTCGGGAGACAGTGGTTCAGGGTAGGGCCAATGAGGTTACTATTGGCGAGGATGGTTTTCTAAGACTTCAAGGATGCTTATGTGTTCCTAATGTTGATGGCCTGAGGGAGAGGATTTTAGAGGAGGCACACAATTCTCGGAAATTTATTCATCCTGGTGCTACGAAGATGTATCGTGACTTGAAGCAGCATTTCTGGTGGAGACGGATGAAGTAGGAAATTGTGGGGTATGTGGCTAGGTGTCTTAATTGCCAGCAGGTGAAGTATGAGACAAGAGGCCAGGAGGCCTACTTCAGTATATGCCCATTCTTGAGCGGAAGTGGGAGCGCATCGCCATGGACTTCGTGGTTGGGTTGCCTCGGACTTTGTGGAAGGTTGACGCGGTTTGGGTCATTATGGATAGATTGACCAAATCGGCGCATTTCATTCCAGTGGCTACTGCTTATACTTCTGAGAGGTTAGCCCAGATCTACATTCGGGAGATAGTCCGGTTGCATGGTGTGCCGGTGTCCATTATATCAGATCAAGGTTCTCAATTCACCCCGCACTTCTGGAGAGCGTTGCATAGTGAGATGGGCACCCAGATAGACCTCAGCACAGCATTTCACCCTCAGACTAATGGTCAGTCAGAGCGTACAGTTCAGATATTGGAGGACATGCTCAGGGCATGTGTGATTGACTTCCGAGGTCAGGTGGGACCAGTTCTTGACTTTGGCCGAATTTGCTTACAATAATAGTTATCAGTCCAGCATTGAGATGGCACCATTTGAGGCTTTGTATGGTCGGCGATGTCGTTCTTCTATCGGGTGGTTTGAGCCTGGCGAGGCTAAGTTATATGGCACCGACCTGGTGAGAGATGCCTTGGAGAAAGTGAAGTTGATTCAGGAGAGGCTCCGTATAGCACAGTCCAGACAAAAGAGTTACGCGGATCATAGGGTGCGTGATGTATCAATTATGGAGAGAGATAGCGTCATGTTGAAAGTCTCGCCTATGAAGGGTATTATGAGGTTTGGGAAGAAGGGAAAGCTGAGCCCGAGGTTTATAGGTCCATTCGAGGTGTTGAGGCGAGTTGGGAAGGTTTCTTATGAGCTGGCTTTGCCTCCCAATTTATCGGGAGTTCACCCAGTTTTTCATGTATCCATGCTCCGGAGGTACCACGCCGACTTCTCTTACGTGGTTGATTTCAGCAGTATTCAGTTGGATGAGAGGTTGGGCTACGAGGAGGAGCCAGTTGCTATTATTGATAGACATGACCGCCAGTTGAGGTCCAAGAGATTTTCTACCGTAAAGGTCAAATGGAAGGGCCAACCAATTGAGGAGAAGACCTGGGAGTCCGAGGAGGACATGCGGAGCAGATATTCACACATATTCAGCACTTCAGGTATGATTCTAGACCCTTTCAAGGATGAACATTTGTTTAAGAGGTGGAGAATGTAACGACCTGACCGGTCATTTTGCATTATCAGACCCCGTTCCCCCAAATGAAACTTCCCATAGCGGCTTTTTATGATTTGTGACTTGCGGGGACTAGTGGTTTGGAATTCGGAGGTGTTTGGAGTGCTATAGGAACAATTGGTTCCTTAAGCTTGGCCTTTAAGGCTAAGTTTGACTTCGGTTAACATTTTAGGTAAACGACCTGGGAGTCGAGTTTCAACGGTTTCGGTAGCTTCACGTGGTGATTTCGGACTTGGGCATATGTTCGGAATGGGTTTCTGATGACCCGGGGGCATTTTGGCGCCCAATATTGAAATAAGAAGTTTCTTAGGTTCATATTTTGGTTTGGACGTGTTTTGGTTTTATCGAGGTCCGAACGGAATTCCGAGATCTGGAATAGTTCAGTTATGTTAATTATGACTTGCCTGCAAAATTTGATGTCATTCCGAGTTGTATAGGTCGGTTCGGTGCGTGATTAGCGCAGTCTAGAAAACTTAAAGTTCATAAGTTTGGTTCTTCAAGTTTGGGGTGTGATTTTGAGTTTTAACGTTATTTTGGGTGTTCCGAAGGCTCGAGCGAGTCCGTATTATGATTTGGGACTAGTTGGTATGTTTGGACTAGGGCTCGGGTGGGCCCAGGTGTTTCCCGGGCACCTAACAGGGCTAAAAACCAGCAAAACATAGTTGCTGGTGCACCTGTTCTGGTGTGACCGCAGGTGCAGTTGCCCAGTCGCAGGTGCGGGACCGCTCCTGCAGTCCCCAGCATCGCAGGTGCGATCCCCCAGCGGCCTGGCCAATAATCGAAGGAGCGGAGCCGCAGGTGCGGGCCCAGGATCCCAGCCCATTTCCGCAGGTGCTAGATTTCTCTTGTAGGTCCGAGACCGCAGGTGCGAAAACACTGTCCAGACAGTGTGTTTTTATACACGGGTTTTAAACCCATTTACTCATTTCCTTCTTCTTCCTTTGGCGATTTTCCACCATTGTTGAGGGGCTATCGACCTGATCGGTTAAGGTATGTAATCTTTACTCAAGAATTAGCTTCATGCATGGATTTCTAGCTTAACTAACTACATAAATTAGTGGAAAATCAAGAATTGGGTAGTAACATAGAGCTTGTGATAATTTGAGAATTTTCCCGTGAATTTGCTATGAAATCAAGTAAGAATCGTATATTAATGATCCTTAGGCTTGGGGTGAGTGTTCCCTTCGAGAATCATTGGAATCCGAGCGTGCGGGCCCGTGGTTGGATTTTGGGAATTTCTCAAGAATGTTGAGTTATTGAAATATTAGGATAATTTTCCCTATTTTGAGCATGCATTGATGTCATTGTACCGTATTTGGCTAGTTGCGAGTCTTCGGGTGTAGAGTTCGGAGATTCTGGCGCATCCTTGGTCCGAGGGGTAGATTCGACACGAGGTGAGTCTCCTTTCTAACCTTGTAAGAGGGAATTGTCCCCATATGTGTTATATATGCTGTGCATAATTGTTTTGGGCGCTATTACAACGTGTCGAGAGTCCGTACGTAGCGATTAATTTATCATGTCGGGTATTTTAAGGCTCACGAGCATGCCATTACGTGCCTTATCTGTATTTTTACCCAAACTTTGAGTTGTTTAGTATCTTTGAACCAGTATGCTTATTATCTTTGAACTAGTATGCAAAAATGGTAGAGAGTTTCCTCTGAAATTAAAGTGAATAGACCTTTGTTACAAGTATCCTCGACTAAGCTTATTGATAAGTCCGATATATATATATATATATATAAGAGTTAGCACTCGAGTCGGAGGTATGATTCGCGATCGAGGGGAGCTTTATGTTAATTATATATATGAATCAGCACTCGAGTCGCAGGTATGATTCGCGATCGAGGGGAGCTTTATGTTAATTATATATATGAGTCAGCACTCGAGTCGCAGGTATGATTCGCGATCGAGGGGAGCTTTATGTTAATTATATATATGAGTCAGCACTCGACTCGCAGGTATGATTCGCGATCGCGGGGAGCTTTATGTTAATTATATATATGAGTCAGCACTCGAGTCGCATGTATGATTCGCGATCGAGGGGAGCTTTATGTTAATTATATATATGAGTCAGCACTCGAGTCGCATGTATGATTCGCGATCGAGGATAGCTTTATGTTAACTATATATATATATATATATATATATATATACGAGTTAGTGTCTAGATATTTCCTTATGACTCAGGCCGGTTGTCCTATCCTTGTGTGCGCTTCAGGCTATTAGATACTGTTTTGCATTGATATTGACTTGACAGATATTCGGGGGAAAAGGGAAAGTGCACATTGTTGCTTATTTTCAGTACTTACCTGGTTTTCCGTATTTGATAGATATATGTTGCTTACTGTCTCACTTGTCTATTGCATTCCATATATCCTGTTTACATTATTACTGGTTGACCGTAGTGAGTGTCATGTCGACCTCTCATCACTACCTCTTCGAGGTTAGGCGGGATACTCACTGGGTACATTTATATTATGTACTCATGCTGCACTTCTGTACTTAATTGTACAGGTTCTAAGGCTGGTATTTCTGGTTATCCTACCGGAGCTTCACTTATCTTCCAGACCGGACTCCACGGTGAGCTGCACCCCCTGAAGTTTTTCAGCTGTGTTATGGAGTTATCTTTTGTCTATATTCAGTCTATTCCTCTCAGACAGCAGTACAACCTTGTATTATATTTTGTATATTCTACTAGTTCGCCTGTTGACTTGTGACACTAGTTCCTGGCACATACATAGTAGACTTATTTTGGGACTGTATATATATATATATATATATATATATATTGGATCACGATAATTTTTGGCTGTATGTATTATAATTTGTAAATGTTTCCGCTTTTATTTAAATGAATTAACTTTAAAACATTGGGAAATATGTGGGATTTGTATGTTAATAAGGAAAACCTCACTAGTAAACAATTGTTAGCTTGCCTGATTCCGGTGTTGGGCGCCATCACGACCCGTGTGGGATTTTGGATCGTGACACTTCACCTCTAGTCTTATGGAAAACATTGTTGCATTTCTTACAAGGACAAGGAATTTCACATTCTAGTTCTGTGTGCTCAAAAGCAAATTGAAGAAAATCCTCAACTCCTTTTAAATATATATTGCTCAATCTATCTGTACAACGCACCCAAGTCTTGTCCATTTCAAATTTCCTACAAAGAAAAAAATAAGATCAATATACATTAAAAAGAAAAATATTCCAGATTTTCAAGAGTTAAGCACAACCGCAAATGAAAAAAAAATTAAAAATACTCGAAAAGTATAGCTAAATGCATCTCAACTATCTTTTTTAGCATAAGAAACTATTATGGATTATCTCATAACATGGTGCCATGTTAAGAATCCAGTAATTAGAAAAAAAGCTGAGAACAGATTAACACCAACCCCAATAGACAAACTCCCACTTTTAGCGCTCACAATCTGTATTGAAACGGAGGGAGTTTTTTTATTGAACTGTTCAAGTCCTTCCTTGGAGTGTTTTAATTTTTTCTGTTTTCTAATTTTTTTTATTTAAATTAAGAAAAATGTTTGGGAGGGAGTGTTGCAGCTGGGATAGTGTATGTGACTACTACAATGCTGAACCACATCGTTTTGATTTGCCTTCACCCCTTCCAAAATGGCCTCAAGGTATGTTTTGAAGTTTCTGTTTTTGGTAAAAGTGTTCTTCTCCAGTTGTCCTATTATCTTTAACAGAAGCTCTGTTTCAGTCGGTTCTCAGTTACTTTGACTCTCTCTCTCTCTCCACACCCTTTTCGGTTCTATGATTGACTTTGACTGGGGCTATGAATGAGAAATTGATCTTCTTCTGTATATATTAAGTTCACATTTTTATGTGCAAGAATCTATGAAAAGTGAATATTTCAGCATTTATGTGGAAAGGAAAACTTCGAATTGGTTGTGTTTTCTCAATGACTTCGAGTTACCTTTCATGTAAAATACGAAATATATATAATGATTCCGAACTCAAACAGCGAGTGTAGCCACAACTACAAGGACCACATCACATAAATAATTTAAAGTTTCTGGAAATTCTCGTTATGTTTAGGTTTATCTTGTTTTATTTTCATGTATCCTTTTTGCAGAAAACGAAGAAAGAAAACTATAAAATTTTGCAGGCTTTTGTGCTGATAAATATTGACTAAGCTCTTCAATTTTTTCGTTTTAATGTAAATACTATTTGTTAAATTCTAACACATACGATTAATGAGAAGTTGAAAAATCAAGAGCAAGTATCGATTATGATGTTCACATGCAGTGTAGAGACTCCATGGCTATTAGCACATCCAGAAATAGACCACAAATGAGGATACAAAATGCTACCCAAAGTGGATTAAGACCCT
This sequence comes from Nicotiana paniculata, assembly GCA_005239505.1. Lineage (NCBI taxonomy): Eukaryota > Viridiplantae > Streptophyta > Magnoliopsida > Solanales > Solanaceae > Nicotiana > Nicotiana paniculata. The sequence continues at coordinate 34,850 of MDKI01017113.1, read as the reverse complement.
GAACAAATTAACTGATTAAGAATTAATATAAAACATAAGACCTTCAGAAATTTAGACCCATATTAGTCAAACCCTAACCAATTTAAAACAGTAACAATTTGGGTTCAAAGCATCAACAGAAAAGACGGTATCAATTACACCACTCACACCCTAAAATTAAAGAAAATGGAACGATTTAAAACAAATACCCAAATTAGAACAAAAAAGATACAAATGAAGTTGGTTTCTCACAGAGTATCTTATGGGTTGAAAATATCTCGCGATTGAACTCGATCTCTTACCTGTAATCATTGCCTCACTGCCTTTTAAATTTCTCCGCTTCTCTGATTCGAGCACAAATCTGATTATAAAATTTAGGGATTTGGGGAAGGCTAGCAACTGTCCTTGAAGAAGTAGGTATCTAAGTTCATTGGATTTGTAACCGGTGAAGCATCAGAGAAGTGCCGGAAAGAATGACGGAAAATGGTGAACAACGGCCACGTTTGTTGGGTTTCAGGAACTCTAGTGTTTGATGATTATGGTGGTCCAATGAAGAGGTATTTGCATAGATATAAAGAGTGTAAAAGTGAGAAAGTAAATCATAAGTATTTGGAAGAAACTCGGCCAAGAGAGGATTTAGGAGATGGATTCTTGAATTCTAAGGCAAAAAGAAAAGAGAGAGGCAAGGAGTTTGGATGTATCGACATATACTATACTGGAGGTGGGTTCATTGGAAAAAGGGTAAAAAAGTTTTAACTATATATATACATTATTAAAATTAATTAAAATATATAAAATAACGGTTCAGTAGTTGGCGGGCTCAGCAAATTTTAGGGGAAAAACGAGGAGGGAATGAATAACCGTTCCCATAGAAATTCATTGTAACGACCCGACCGGTCGTTTTGAGCTCTAGCGCGTTGTTCAACGGTTTGAAGTCGTGAGCAGCTCCATTTAAGGTATTATGACTTGTAGGTGTGGTCGGAATTGAATTTCGGGAAGTTTAGAGTTGATTTGGAAAGAAAATTCTCATTTTAGAATCCTTAAGTTGGAGAAATGGACTAAGATTGGTATTTTGAGTAAACGACCTAAGAATCAGGATTTAAAGGTTCCTGCAGGTTCGTCTGATGATTTCGGACTTGGGCGTATGTCCGGATCGGGTTTTGGATAACCCGGGAGCATTTCAGCGTATATTGTGGAAGTCAACATTTTTGAAGGAATTTCCTAAGTTTGGCTTGAAGCGCATTTCAGTGATATTCATGTCCGTTTGGGATTTCGAGTCTGGGAATAGGTTCGAATGGTGATTCTGGAGTTGGGAACGTGATCGGAAGTGAATTTGGATGTCCGTAGGTCATTTCGCAGTCATTTGGCTAAAGATAGAAATTTGAAGGTTTTTGAGAAATCCGACCGGAAGTGGAAATTTTGATATCGGGGTTGGAATGCGATTTCGGAAGTCGGAGCAGGTCCGTAATGTCAAATATGACTTGTGTGCAAAATTTGCGATCATTCAGAGGTGATTTGATAGGTTTCGGCATCGGATGTAGAAGTTGGAAATTTCAAAGTTCATAAAGTTTGAATTTTAGTGCGATTCGTGGTTTCGGCGTTGTTTGATGTGATTTGAAGACTCGAGCAAATCCGTGGGAAGTTATGGGACTAAGTCGTGGGATTTGGACGGGGTCCCGGGGGCCTCGGGTGTGTTTCGGGGTAAATTCAGATCATTTTTCTCTGTTTTGTTGCGGCTGTGTTCTGGTGTATCTGGTGTCCTATGCTAACGCGGTCCATGGAATGCGATCGCGAAGAAGAAATTTGAGGGCTGGATTCTTGGTCTATGCCATCGCATAAGGATGAGTGCAATCGCCGAGAAAAGATTCAAGGGAGCTGGATTTTTTTGCCTATGCGATCACAGTGTTGGGGTTGCGATCGCACAATGTGCGCTTGGAGGCTTCTAGGGCTTGGCTTGTGCGAACGCATCATTTGTATATGCGAACGCACAGTAGAGGAATAAAGGGGCTACAACTTTGGCCTGTGTGAACGCAGATTCTGGGTTGCGATCGCACTGAGTGAATTTGTGAGGCAGCTTAGTTGGCCTATGCGATCGCGGAGCATGATGTGTGATCGCATAGGAGGGTCACCTGGGTAGTGTGTTATTTTAACGGGATTTTGGCCATTTCCTTCATTTGTTTCATTGATGTTGGCGATTTTGAGAAGCTTCAAGAGGGGTTTTCCACCAAGCATCACTAGGTAAGTAATTCCTTCATGTTTTTAAGATTTATACAAGTTATATGCATGGATTAAACATGAAAGATTGTGGAAAATTTGGGAAATTTTGAAGAAAACCTAGAAAATGGTAATTTTGATTTTTAGCCACGAATTTGAGCATGGAATTTAGAGTAAATCGTATTTTTGAACTAGTAAAGCTATGGGTAGAATTTATCTTCGAGAAATTTCGGATCCCGGGCACGTGGGCCCGAGGGAATTTTTGTGATTTCACTAAGCAGAGTTGGAAAATTATATAATTTGAATTGTTTCAAATATTGGAGTATATTTTCCTTGGTTTGTCGTTATTTGGATAGTTTTGGGGCGTTGTGCGTCCATTGGACTCGTCGGAAGGGCTTGGAAGCCGGTTATGGAATTTCGGACCGAGGTAAGTCTCCTTTCTAACTTTGTGAGTGGGAATTGTCCCCCTAGGTGAACTAATTAAGTATGTGCTACTATCTGCGGGGGCTACGTATGCACGAGGTGACGGGATTCTGTGCGTAGCTACTATTATTCCATGTCCGGGGTAGTCTAGGACCCACTAGCATGCCTTACGTGTTGTTCATGTGATCCTGACAGATAATGCTATTGAATTTGTAACTTATTTCCTACGAAGGCTAGAGTGTACCTTATTAATCACTTAGAAAGAGAATTGACTCCTCCGTGGATAATTGTATACCTGATAAGGTGAATTTTATTGAATATTATTAAACTTGGCAAATGAATTTCGAGAAAAGATTTAAATACTAATTTTCTTGTGATTTGTAAAGGTGGAATTTGTCATTTACTTGAATATTTGTTTTCCCGATGTAGTCGGGGTGGACTGTTGATTGTGCATGACTGCATGTGGCCGCTTCACAATTTACATACCGCGAGCGGAGTGTTATTTCCCCGACCCTCATGGGAGTGGGTCGTACGCCACGGCAGATTGAAATATGCACTTATGGTTCGGGCTGTTCGACCCTCGGCAGTACATAGATATGATTACTTTATTGAAAGATGCACTTATGGTTCGGGCCGTTCGACCCTCGGCAGTGCATAAACATGATTATTTTATTGAAAGGTGCACTTATGGTACGGGCCATTCGACCCTCAGCAGTGCACAGAGATGATTATTATGATGACTCAGGCCGGTTGTCCTTATCCCGTATGCGCATGCTAAATTGTTAAATATTTTTCATGAATTTTGAAGTGATAAGAAATTTGGGGGATAATAAAGAAGTAATTGTTTATTTAAGATAATTGGGGGATAACAAAGAAGAGATTGTTTATTTAAGATATTTGGGGGGGGGGAAATGAGGAAGTAGTAACTGTTTATTTACTTCCAGAATTTACTTGGACTTCAATGCCTTATATATTTGCTGCTTTACTACCTTTACATGCCTACCGTGTTCATCATATCCTGTTAAATTAATTTGTTGGACCTTAGTGAGTGTCTAATTTGACCTCTCGTCACTACCTCTCTGAGGTTAGGCGGGCGACTTACTGAGTACACGTTATTTTTGTACTCATGCTACACTTGTTGTGCATTTTTATTGCACAGGTACTTTCATAGCGACGTGGCTGGTTGGAAACTTAGGCGAGCTGCATCATCCGGAGGCGATCCGCAACTGATATAGTCTCCCTCATATTGTATTTATTTCCTGTTTAAATTCCTTGTCCAATTTGTATTTCGGACAAGCTTGTAGTATTTGTGAAATTCTTAGAATTTGTTCATGTACTTGTGACACCTGGTTCTAGGATGTGTTGGGATATATTTGCTATAATGGAATATTTAAACCATTTTATTTACTTAACAGATTTTATTTAGTTATTATGTAATAAAGTGAAGGTAATGATTTTCATAAATGCTAAAAAAGAAAATTTAACTTAACTATTTAATGATTGGCTTGCCTGACAATGTTGTCTGGCGCCATCACGACCTTATGGATTTTGGGTCGTGACAACATGATATCATAGCTCTAGGTTCCCTTAGGTCTCACGAGTCATGAGCAAGTCTAGTAGAGTCTTGCGGATCGGTACGGAGACGTCTGTACTTATCTTCGAGAGGCTACCAGGCTATTAGGAGTACTTCCCTTCTTGATTCCTCATCGTGCAATTTGATTCCTTTAAGGCTCATGCCTATGTTTATTCCTACTCAATCTTACGCGTCTCGAAGCGCTTGTTATGGATCGGGAATGTGAGGAATCAAAATGGTGATACGGATATGATGCGAGATGTTTTCCATGTGTAATTGGTCGGGGTTGTTGTTGTGGCCCTACAGAAGGATAATATGTTGTTTCAGCTCGGTTGCTGTGTTTCTGAGAACTTTAAGGTTGTTCTCAGGTTGTGATGATTTTTACGATTGGTTATCGCGCGATATCGATATGATGATAGAATGCTTGCCCATATGTTGCGGGTGATGAATGGTTTGAAGGGAGGCCTTCTCAGAGTGTGATTTCGAGATTTTGGTATTTTAGTTCCGGCAGAGGAAAGGAATTTGGATTATGAATGGTCCGGTTGGGGTTGGTAGAGTAGTAAGACTTGGTGTTTTCAAGTAAGGTAGAGTATTCACGTGTGACGTGTTATCATCGTCCTTGATCGAATGGAATGTGTTAAGTTCGTCAGTGCCATGGTTTCTTCGGGTGCATGGGGCCAGAGTATGGTGAAGAAGTTGAAGAAAGCGGTTGGCAGAGAATGATATTGAATTGAGGCTAGGCGGTGGTTCCATTTATAGGAAGCCAGGTGTAAGAAGCGGGGGTCGAGCGGTCGCAAAGTGGAGGAGCAGCAGCATAGTGGTGAATTAGAAGGTATTATAGCGCAGTTAGTAGATGTCCATGGGGAGCGGGCAGACTGGTAAGGTTGGTGAATGAGAACGGTCTTAGGGTGGAGTATTGATGTCGTAGAGATAATGCAGTACATCGTCATTGGAAGGTGTCAGTTGGTGAATTACATAGGTGGGTTACCTCTTGTGAGTAGGTTAGTAGTCGTGTGGTTGGCAAGTCTCTGTGAGGGATTCTAGTGGTTGTTCGGTAGGAGGCAGGATGTGTGAATGATGCTAGAGAATTTGAGTAATTAGGGAGTGCTAGCAAGAGGATTTGGAAGAATTGGACGGATCGATTGATCAAGATTCATGTTAACAAAGGAGAAAGGATCTCAGCAGTGTCTAGAGTGGTGCCAGGAGTAGCTTTGGGCTAAGTGGGGAAGTCCCACCGCCTGTAGTTGGGCTGTAGGATTGTGTTCTCATAGGGTTGCGGATTATCGGCATATTGGCAAGTTAGTACAGCTAAGGGAAAGGAGTAGAATGGTAATTGTGCATGGGATTTGATGAATGCGTGCAAAAGTTGGTCCTATTGGACCAGGGTTAGGCTTTGGAAGATTCAGAATTTTTCTTAATGCATAGGCGAGATGTAGGGTAGTGACTCAGTCATGTGCTTCATTAAAAAGGGTGTCCGTGTGCTAGAAGAGCCTTGGAGTTGATTGTATTCGGGGCCAGTCAGAGTGAGTGACTCTCAATAGTGGTCCTAGTGAATTCAAAAGTTAAGAATGTGGCGTATAAGGGTTTAATGCAACAGTATGATTAAGAGACGAGCTTTCGCAGTATAATTTCTGGGAATAGGGAAGGTAGTTCAAGTGGTACATGTACGGCAGTGATCAGTTTCGTCAGTGTAATTAAAGCATGCATGTGGTTTGTGCAGATGTGTGTGGGGATTGTCGGTCATCGTAATAGATTTCATTTGAGAGCATTTGAGTGCTATGGTTTGTCAGGTTTAGGGGATCCCGGGAGGGTTATGGTGGTTCAGACCACTACTTAAAGATTTTCATGTTGGGTGACTGTGAGAATTTACTTGAGTGTTGTTACTGTTATCTTGAATTGAGGTAAGTAAAAGGTTTCTATATGATGAAGTGTTCACCTATTAGTGGTTTAGAAGTTATGATGGAATTCTTGCGTTATCTCATATTGGCATGTTAGGTGCAATAAGCAGTATGTAACTAGAAGTAAGGACCGAGGTTGCGGTTCTGCGTTGAAAAGGATGTCATGAGCTCGGATGAGCAAGGAAAAAGTGATTTCAAAGTTCAGAGTAAGCTGGTGTTATCTTCAGTGTCACCTGAGATCGATATTCGGTGAGAGGGGCTTTGTACCCTGGTCATGGGTTCTTGAGGTGTTTTGCGGCGTTAGAGTGGTCGGTATTATGGATGTGCGGGCTTGTTACCTTGTATGGAAGGTCGTGGTAGCGTGACCACGGGATGATCGTATGAGTGTGACATGTAGTCACTTAATAGATTGAAGATTTGGACCAAGTATAAGGAAGTGCAATATTGCTTGTTTGAAAATTTATGCCAAGAAGGCGTTCGGTCCAGTTGGTTGTGGATTGTGGGATGTTGTCCTAGCTATGATGGTTGTTCTTGCGTATTATGAGAGGAAGTGGGTTAATATGGACCCAGGCAAGGCTATTAGCCTAGTTTGGTGCGAGCCAGGTAGACTCGATGCTTGTGGATGGATTTAAATATGATTATGGTCTTCATGTGAGGCAGATATGTTCATTTCAGTATAGCGATCCTCAAGGAGGGGTGTTGGGATATCGGGTGTTGTCCCGTCTTCGTCAAATTCAGGCAATATTATGATTTTGCCGTGTGAGTTGTGAAATGGCTTAATAATTTATTATGTATCGAGGTCCCGTGTAGTGGTGATGTCATGTGAGCAGGATAGCTCTTGAGATCCAGAGTATATATATATATATCGCACCTCAGTCGTGCTTGAGTTTTGAAGCATATGGCTTTATCAGTCTCCCCAGGATGGTATTATGCACTTAGCATGCTTGTGACCGATATTCGGGTAATGTGTAATAGTGAGTAATTCAGCTCCGTGTATATTTCCTTATGTGAATTTGTATGATGGGATCGGGTGGCACGCCGCCACGGGTATGTTATTTGGATCGGGTTGCACGCCGCAACAATGTGATGATGAGTAAGGTTCCTATATTTATTTTTTTATTGTGTTTTACTTTCTATTTTCTGAGAAGAGTTCGTAGTAGTTGCGTGAGTTGAGTAGTCCCTTCCTGAGTCATTCCTTATGTATCGGGTTCAAGTTGTGGCCTATTGGCGCGATGTGGTATCATGCAAGACTGTTGGTCATGTTTTGGGTGATTTATTGTCGGAGCAGTTCATACTTGGTGAGACGAGATTATCGGACAAGGGATCAATGCGATAAGGTTATGTGAAGTGTATATTAAAGAACAAATACCATTATTCGGTTCATAATGAGGTAATGATTCTAGTCAAGATGGGATATTCAATGACTTGTTAACTCTGTAGTTGGGTATGAATTTCTACACATCTCCTCCGTTGTGGTGGTATCGTCGGCATCATAGCAGGATGTATGTATATTTCTTATAAGCTGCATCGGGAGCATCAAATCCGTGAAATTTTGGCTATTAAGGTTCAGGGAACGTCATTGTGGTTAGATGATGAATTTTGTCGTACATGGTGCTAATTCAGCAACGGTATGCAGTCATGTGCTGGTATATCGTGTGGTAGTTGATACGGTGTTTATACATTGGAACTAGACCTGGCAGAGAAATTTCAGGTATTGGAACTAGATTCTGAGCTTATTATATGGATAAAAGAGGAAATCTTCATATTTGATCAAGCTAATGTACTCAACTGGGTTGTGGTAGCAAGGGCAGGTGCACGAGGTGTTTGATTTCATATAACTCCAGAGCAGTTCTTAGCACGTTCGAGGACGAACATCTCTTTAAGTGGGGGAGCATTTAACGACCCGAACCGGTCATTTTTAGCTCTAGCACGTCATTCAGCGGTTTTAAGTCGCAAGCATCTCCATTTCAGGTATTATGACTTGTAGGTGTAACGAGCCGACCGATCATTTTGGGCTCTAGCACGTCGTGCAGCGGTTTGAAGTCGTGAGCAGCTTCGTTTCAGGTGTTATGACTTGTAGGTGTGGTCGGAATTAAATTTCGGGAAGTATAGAGTTGATTTGGAAAGAAAATTCTCATTTCAGAAGCCTTAAGTTGGAAGAATCAACTAAGATTGGAATTTTGAGTAAATGACCTCAAAATCAGTATTTGAAGGTTCCAACAGGTTTGTATGATGATTTTGGACTTGGGCATATGTCTGGATCGGGTTTTGGATAACCCGGGAGCGTTTCGATGCATATTGTGGAAGTAAGCATTTTTGAAGAATTTCATAAATTTGGGCTTGAAGTACATTTCAGTGTTGTTGATGTGCGTTTGGGATTCCGAGTCTGGGAATAGTTTCGTATGGTGAGTCTGGTGTTGGGAGCACGATCGGAAGTGAATTTGGATGTCCGTATGTCATTTTGAAGTCATTTGGCTACAAATGGAAATTTGAAGGTTTTTGAGTAATCCGACCGGAAGTGGAAGTTTTGATATCGAGGTCGGAATGCGATTCCGGAAGTTGGAGCAGGTCCGTAATGTCGAATATGACTTGTGCGCAAATTTTGAGGTCAATCAGACGTGATTTGATAGGTTTCGAATCGGATGTAGAAGTTGGAAATTTCTAAGTTCATAAAGTTGGGATTTGGGTGCGATTCGTGGTTTCGATGTTGTTTGATGTGATTTATTGTCTGAGCAGTTCATACTGGGTGAGACGGGATTATCGGATAAGGCATCAGTGCGATAAGGTTATGTGAAGCGTATATTAAAGAACAAATACCACTATTCAGGTTCATAATGAAGTGATGATTCTAGTCAAGATGAGGTATTCAAGGATTTGTTAACTCTACAGTTGGGTATGAATTTCTGCACATCTCCTCTGTTGTAGTGGTATAATTAGCAATATAGCAGGATGTATGTATATATATCATGAGGTACATTTGGGAGCATCAGATTCGTGGAATTTTGGTTATTTAGGTTCAGGGGATGTCGTTGGTCAGATGATGAGTTATGCGGTGAATAGTGCGGATTCAGCAAAGGTATGCAGTCATATCCTGGTACATCGGGTGGTGGATGATACAGTGTTTATGTATTGGAACTAGGCCTGGCAGAAAATTTCAAGTGTTGGAACTAGGTTCTGAGCTTATTATATGGATAAAACAAGAAATCTTCAGATGTGATCAAGCTAATGTACTCAACTGGGTTGTGGTAGCACGGGCAGGTGCACGAGGTGTTAAACAGTGATTTCAGATAACTCCAGAGCAGTTCTTACCACGTTCGAGGACGAACGTCAGTTTAAGTGGGGGAGAATGTAACGACCCGACCGGTTGTTTTGGGCTATAGTGCGTCGTTCAGTGGTTTGAAGTCGTGAGCAGCTTCATTTCAGGTGTTATGACTTGTAGGTGTGGTCGGAATTGAATTTCGGGAAGTTTAGAGTTGATTTGGAAAGAAATTCTCATTTCAGAAGCCTTAAGTTGGAGGAATCAACTAAGATTGGAATTTTTAGTAAACGACTTCCGAATCAGGATTTGAAGGTTCCTGCAGGTTTGTATGATGATTTCGGACTTGGGTGTATGTCCAGATCGGGTTTTGGATAACCCAGGAGCGTTTTGATGCATATTATGGAAGTCAGAATTTTTGAAGAATTTCATAAATTTGGGATTGAAGTGCATTTTAGTGTTGCTGATATCCGTTTGGGATTCCGAGTCTGGGAATAGCTTCGTATGGTGAGTCTGGAGTTGGGAGCGTGATCAGAAGTGAATTTGGATGTCCGTAGGTCATTTTGAAGTCATTTGGCTAAAGATAGAAATTTGAAGGTTTTTGAGAGATCCGATCGGAAGTGGAAGTTTTGATATCAAGGTTGGAATGCGATTCCAAAAGTTGGAGCAGGTCCGTAATGTCGAATATGACTTGTACGCAAATTTCGAGGTCAATCGGACGTGACTTGATAGGTTTCGACATCGGATGTAAAAGCTGGAAATTTCTAAGTTCATAAAGTTGGGATTTGGGTGTGATTCGTGGTTTCGATGTTGTTTGATGTGATTTGAGGCGTCGATCAAGTCCGCATTATGTTTTGGAACAGGTTGGTATAATTGGACGGGGTCCCGGGGGCTTCGGGTGGATTCCGGGTGGTTAACGAATCAATATTTGAAGTTGAAGAAAGCTGAAGGTTGTTGTCATCTGGTGTGATCCGCACCTGCGAGGATTTGGCCGCAAGTGCGGCTTTGGCACCGCAGGTGCGAGAGTGGGCATACTTGGCTGGGATTGCAGGTGCGATGGAATTTTCGCACCTGCGAAGCCGCATGTGCGGACAATGGGGCGGAGGTGCGATTTGGGCTGGAGTTGAGGAAGCCGCAGGTGTGGGAGATTGGTCGCACCTGCGCAGGCGCAGAAATCGTCCTGGGTAGAATGTTTTAAAACACGGATTTTGGTTCATTTGTCTTCATTTCTTCTTGGGCTTACGCGATTTTGGGAGGCTTCAAAGAGAGGATTCCTTCATGCTTCTAAGTTAAATACAAGATTATATGCATTGATTAGGCATGGAAATTGGTAGGAATTTGGAAAATATTGAACAAACCTAGAAAATGGAAAATTGGATCTTTAGCCACGAATTGAGCATGAATATTTGAGTAAATTGTATATTTGTGTTAGTAAGTCTATGGGTAGAATATATCTTCGAGAAATTTTGGATTTTCGGGCACGTGGGTCCGAGGGCATTTTGGTCATTTCACTAAGCGGGTTGGGAAATTATATAATTTGGAATTGTTGCAAATATTAAAGTATATTTTCATTGTTTTCCGTTATGTGGTGGTTTCGGAGGGTTTTGCGTCCGTTGGAGTCGTCGGAAGGGCTTGGAGGCTGGTTATGGAATTTCGGAGCGAGGTAAGTTTCCTTTCTAACTTTGTGAGGGGGAATTGTCCCCCTAGGTGAATTAATTAAGTACGTGCTATTATCTTGGGGGGTTGCATACGCACAAGGTGACGGGAGTCCGTGCGTAGCTACTATTATGCCTTGTCCGGGTAGTCTAGGACCCACTAGCATGCCTTATGTGTTATACCTGTGATCCTGCATGTAATATTAAACTGCTAATATAACCGAAATCGTAATTGAATATCTAAAGAAGACTAGAGTCCATTTTCTAAATCATCTAAAAAGAAAATTTATTTCCTTCGCAGGCAATTGTACTTCCGAATAGGGTTGTGTTATTAAACGTTATATAAACTCGGCAAGCGAATTTCAAAAAATAATTTAAATACTATTTGTGGTTTTTCAAAAGAGAAATCGGTCATTTACTTGAGTATTTGTTTTCCCGACGTATTCGGGGTGGATTGTTGATTGTGCATGTCTGCATGTGACCGCTTCACAATTTACATTCCGCGAGCGGAGTGTTATTTCCGCTACTCTCATGGGAGCGGGCCGTACGCCACGGCGGATTTAAAAATGTACTTTTGGTACGGGCCGTTCGATCCTCGATAGTGCATAGACATGATTATTATATTGAGAGGTGCACTTATGGGACGGGCCGTTCGATCCTCGGCAGTGCATAGACATGAGTATTTTATTGAGAGGTGCACTTTTGGTACGGGCCGTTCGATCCTCGGCAGTGCACAGAGTTGATTATTATGACGACTCAGGCCGATTGTTCTTATCCCGTATGCGTATGCTAAATTATTAAATATTTTTTTCATGAGTTTTGAAGTGATAAGATATTTGGGGGAAAATAAAGAACAAATTGTGGATTTATGATATTTTGGGGGAAAACAAAGAGGAAGTTGTTTATTTAAGATATTTTGGGAAATAATGAGAAAGTGGTAACTTATTGTTTATTTCCAGTATTTACTTGGGTTTCAGTGCCTTATATATATGTTGTTTTACTACCTTCACATGCCTATTGTGTTCATCTTATACTGTTAATTAATTTGCTGGCCCTTAGTGAGTGTCTAATTCGACCTCTCGTCATTACCTCTCTGAGGTTAGGCGGGCGACTTACTGAGTACACGTTGTTTTTGTACTCATGCTACACTTGCTGTGCATTTTATTGCATAGGTAATTTCATAGCAATGTGGAGGATTCAGAGACTTAGGCGAGCTGCATCATCAGGAGGCGATTCGTAGCTGACAGAGTCTCCCTCGTATTGTATTGATTTTCATTTTTAAATTTCCTTGTCCAATTTCTATTTCGGACAGGCTTTGTAATTGTATAAATTCTTAGAAATTGCTCATGTACTTGTGACACCGGGTTCTGGGATGTGTTGGGATATGTTTGCTAAATTGTAATATATAAATCAGTGTTCTATTCGACATATTTTATTTAGTTAATATCTAATAAAGTGAAAGGAAATGTTTTTCATAAATGTTAGAAAAAAGCAAAAATTGTTTCAATTAATTAATGATTGGCTTGCCTGGCAATGGTTTCCGGCGCCATCACGACCTCAGGGATTTTAGGTCGTGACAACATGGCGTGGTCGGAATTTAATTTCGGGAAGTTTAGAGTTGATTTGAAAAGAAAATTCTCATTTCAGAAGCCTTAAGCTGGAGAAATGGACTAAGATTGGAATTTTGAGTAAACGACCTCAGAATCAGGATTTGAAGGTTCCTCCAAGTTCGTATGATGATTTCGGACTTGGGCGTATGTCCGGATCGGGTTTTGGATAACGTGGGAGCGTTTCGGCGTATATTGTAGAAGTCAGCATTTTTGAAGGAATTTCCTAAGTTTGTCTTGAATCACATTTCAGTGCTATTGATGTCCGTTTGGGATTCCGAGTATGGGAATAGCTTCTTATGGTGATTCTGGAGTTGGGAGCGCGATCGGAAGTGAATTCAGATGTCCGTATGTCATTTTGAAGTCATTTGGCTAAAGATAGAAATTTGAAGGTTTTTGAGAATCCGACCGGAAGTGGAAATTTTGATATCGGGGTCGGAATGTGATTCCGGAAGTCGGAGCAGGTGCGTACTGTTGAATATGACTTGTGTGCAAATTTTGGGGTCATTCGGAGGTGATTTGATAGGTTTCGGCATCGGATGTAGAAGTTCGAAATTTCAAAGTTCATAAAGTTTGAATTTTAGTGCGATTCCTGGTATCGGCGTTGTTTGATGTGATTTGAAGCCTCGAGAAAGTCTGTGGGAAGTTATGGGACTGGGTCGTGGATTTTGACGGGGTCCCTGGGGCTTCTGGTGTGTTTCGGGGTGAATTCGGACCATTTTTCTCTATTTTGTTGCTGCTCTGTTCTGGTGTATTTTAAGTGCTTTGCGAACGCGTTCCATGGAATGCGATCACAAAGAAGAAATTTGAGGGCTGGATTCTTGGTCTATGCGATCGCATAAGGATGAGTGCGATCGCGGAGAAGAGATTCAAGGGAGCTGGATTTTTTTTGCCTATGCGATCGCAGTGTTGGGGTTGCGATCGCACAATGTGCGCTTGGAGGCTTCTGGGGCTTGGCTTGTGCGAACGCATCAGTGTATATACGAACACATAGTAGAGGAATAAAGGGGCTACATCTTTGTCCTGTGCGAACGCAGGTTCTAAGTTGCGATCGCACTGAGTGAATTTGTGAGGCAGCTTAGTTGGCCTATGCGATCGCGGAGCATGTTGTGCGATCGCATATGAGGGTCACCAAGGCAGTGTATTATTTTAATGGGATTTTGGCCATTTCCTTCATTTGTTTCATTGATGTAGGCGATTTTTAGGAGCTTCAAGAGGGGTTTTCCACCAAGCATCACTAGGTAAGTAATTCCTTCATATTTTTAAGATTAATACAAGTTATATGCATGGATTAAGGCTGAAAGATTGTGGAAGAGTTGGGAAATTTTGAAGAAAACCTAGAAAATGGTAATTTGGATTTTTAGCCACGAATTTGATCATGGATTTTAGAGTAAATCGTATATTTGAACTAGTAAAGCTATGGGTAGAATTTACCTCCGAGAAATTTCGGATTCCGGGCACGTGGGCCCGAGATTATTTTGGTCATTTCATTGATCGGAGTTGAGAAATTATATAATTTAAATTGTTGCAAATATTGGAATATATCTTCATTGGTTTGTCGTTATTTGGCAAGTTTTGGGGCGTTGTGTGTCCATTGGAGTCGTCGGAAGGGCTTGGAAGCCAGTTATGGAATTTCTGAGCGAGGTAAGTCTCCGTTCTAACTTTGTGAGGGGGAATTGTCCCCCTGGGTGAAATAATTAAGTATGTTCTACTATTTGCGGGGGCTACGTACGCATGAGGTCATGGGAGTCCCTGCGTAGCTACTATTATGCCATGTACGGGTAGTCTGGGAGCCACTAGCATGCCTTACGTGTTGTTCATGTATTAGACAGATAATGCTATTGAATTTGTAACTTATTTCCTACGAAGGCTAGAGTGTACCTTATTAATCACTTAGAAAGATAATTGACTCCTCCGTGGATAATTGTATACCTGATAAGGTGATTTTTATTGAATATTATTAAACTTGGCAAATGAATTTCGAGAAAAGACTTATATACTAATTTTTTTGTGATTATTATAGGAGGAATTTGTCATTTACTTGAATATTTGTTTTCCCGATGTAGTCGGGTTTGACTGTTGATTGTGCATGACTGCATGTGACCTCTTCGAAATTTATATTCCGAGCGGGAGCAGGAGCGGTCGTACGCCACGGCGTATTGAAAGATGCACTTTGGTTCGGGCTGTTCGACCCTCGGCAGTGCATAGATATGGTTATTTTATTGAAAGGTGCACTTATGGTACGGGCCGTTCGACCCTCGGCAGTGCACAAAGATGATTATTATGATGGCTCAGGTCGGTTGTCCTTATCCTGTATGCGCGTGCTAAATTGTTAAATGTTTTTCATGGATTTTGAAGTGATAAAATATTTGGGGGAAAATAAAGAAGTAATCGTTTATTTAAGATATTTTGGGGGAAATAAAGAAGTATTTTTTTATTTAAGATATTTGGGGGAAAACAAAGAAGAAATTGTTTATTTAAGATATTCGGGGGAAAATGAGGAAGTAGTAAATGTTTATTTACTTCCAGTATTTACTTGGACTTCAATGCCTTATATATTTGCTGCTTTACTACCTTTACATGCCTACTGTGTTCATCATATCCTGTTAAATTAATTAGTTAGAACTTACTGAGTGTCTAATTCGACCTCTCGTCACTACCTCTCTGAGGTTAGGCGGACGACTTACTGAGTACAAGTTGTTTTCGTTCTCATGCTACACTTGTTGTGCATTTTTATTGCACAGGTACTTTCATAGAGACGTGGCTGACTTAGGCAAGCTGCATCATCCGGAGGCGATCCGCAGCTGACAGAGTCTCTCTCATATTGTATTTATTTCCAGTTTAAATTCCTTGTGCAATTTGTATTTTGGACAAGCTTGTAGTATTTGTGAAATTCTTAGAATTTGCTCATGTACTTGTGACACCGGGTTCTAGGATGTATTGGGATATGTTTGCTAAAATGGAATATTTAAACCATTGTATTTACTTAACGGATTTTATTTAGTTAATATGTAATAAAGTGAAAGGTAATGGTTTTCATAAATGTTAAAACAGGAAAATTTAACTTAACTATTTAATGATTGGTTTGCCTGACAATGATGTCCGGCGCCATCACCACCTTATGGATTTTGGGTCGTGACATTCCTTTTCCCAAAACCGTTTCCATAAATATGTCTATTGGGACGGTTTACACATTCGTTGCGAAACAAATCTCTATGGCAACGGTTTGTTACAATTGCAATGGTTTGATGGCTAAAGTGTGCTGATACTACCCGAATTCTATTGTAGCGGTTGTAACCGTTACTATAGCCACTCTATGGCAACGTTTTGTGAACCGTTGCCAAAATAACTGTTTCCATAGGCCCATTTTCTAGTAGTGAGCTTGCTCCGAAGTTCCATGGCTGGCTCCAACACTTCTCTAACACCCCAAACTGATGCCCATCGATCTAAAACTAGTTAAACAACATGCAATCCAATAAAAATTATACTCCAATACTCATAATTTAACAATGCATAACAATTCCCAACTCCGCTAAAACAGTCAACAAAGTCAACCCCCGGCCCACGCGCTCAGATTCCAAAACTTTTTTCAAGAGAAACATTACCCATAACACCACGAACTCAAATATATAATTTATTCCTATTTCCATGTCCAAGTTCGTGGTCAAAATCCGAAAACTACCATTTTAAAGTTTTCTTCCAAAACTTGCACAATTTCTATCAACTTCCATGTTAAATCCATATATAACCCATGTATTTAACTCGAAACAAGTAGGAATAACTTACCTTATGATATATGGCGAATATGATCTTCATGAATCACCCCAAATCGCCCCATATGAGCTTCAAGAACTTAAAAGTGAAGAAATAAGCTAGAAATCCCAAAATAAGATGTTTAATAAACCTCTCAGGCCACCTTCTTCGCAACCGCGGTCATTAGCCATGCGGTCGCAGTTAAAAAAAATTCCAACATCGGTTCAGTCATCGCGATCACGATGTAAAAATCGTGTTTTCTTCTTCATAGACACCCTTCAGTGTAACAGTCATAACTCTTTGTACAAAATTCAAAATGACAAACCGTTTGTTTCTGAAGACTAGATTCAAAGAGCTACAATTTGTATTTTTGGATCATCCCCAAATTCCTAATAGATCGCAAGATATAAGCTCCTGAAGTCAAACTACTAACAGTAGAAAATCCTTCTACGCGATTGCGGTCTTCCCTCCGGAATCACGATTCACAAAGGCCTAGAATGCACTTTGCTCTTCGCGATCGTGACCCAGACCTCCACGATCACTAAGAGCACCCTTGGCATCAGATAACAACAGTTCAAAATGGTATAAAATTGGTCCGAACAACCTCAAAACTCTCCCGAGGCCCGAGGAACCCCGCCCAACCATTCTAACAAGTAAATATATCCTATGTAAACTTGTTCAAAAGCTCAAAACAAAAATTAAAACATCGAAAGCAAGAATTAAAGATCAAAATCAATTTCTTAAACACTATTAACTTTCAAACATTCATTGTTTGTCGAACACATCTGAATCATACTTAAGCATTTTGGAGTGACACTAAATTTTGTGTATAAGTCACAAATTACAATATGAACCTATTACAAGGCTTAGAATACCAAATGGGCATCAATAACACATAAGTCCACTTCAACACAAACTTAGGAAATTGATCCTTCAAAATGTCAGCTTTCCAAAAGTCAAGAAAATGATGGAACTATTGGATATCGCATGAAAAGTGCCTACATTTTAGGAGGCACCTTGTGTTATGACTTGCGGATGCTTGACTAGTGTTACGATGATCGCCTGGTTTTTGGTTTCTGAGGTTCAGGTTTTACTACGTGACATAGAGAATGTCATGCCCAAAAATCGAGGGACGAGACTGGCACCTATCCGTGTGAACCCGGCCAGGCGGACCTGGATTGTCTTTCCTACCCAACGCGTTTTCCCCGTATATACAATGCACCATATTCCATATGAAATAGCAACTTAGGATTTAAGCGTGGATTTACAAACTTAAGTTCATTTCTCTTTTAGCATTTCAACAATTGATTCCCAAAACATACACAATACAAACATAACTTTCCAATACGGACCACGATTCTGAATATGTACAGTTACTACCCATAATACATATATACACCCACATCAGGTCTACAGAGCCTCTACGAATACTAGGAGTTTATACAATACTTTGCAGGCAACAAGGCCCCGACTATACCTTACAATACATAACAAACTCAAAATAGATGGCATGAATTACACACGGCCCTGGGAGGAAGTGGGGCTCACCAGTACAATTCAAATATGAGGAGGAGGCACCACTAACGGCGAGTTGAGCTACCGGCTATGGACCCACCTACATCCATATAAAAGATGTAGCGCCCCCGGCAAAAGGGAAGTTAGTACAGTGGAATAGTACTAGTATGTATGAGCAGAATTTACTCAAAGTAAAATCAAGAGATGCACAGATAGAAAGCAGTTAAAGGAACCAACCATAGTGCACAGTGATATATAAACAAGTACAACTGAGAGCCTCACAGATTCTTATTTCAACACAATCACATTTCAGCTTTATTACATTCTGTTGCGGCCTGCAACCCGGTCCCACCGTAAAGTTTACACTCCACCCTTGTTACCTCTCCACCTTTATTACTTCGTGTTGCGACGTGCAACCCGATCCCACCGTACAATTTACACCTCACCTTTGTTACCTCTCCACCCTTGTTACTTCGTGTTGCGGCGTGCAACCCGATCCCACCGTACAGTTTACACTTCACCCTTATTACCTCTCCACCGTTATTACTTTGTGTTGCGGAGTGCAACCTGATCCCACCGGAACATCATATTTCATAACAAACAATAACATCCCACAGGGCTTCATATCATCAAGAGTGCAATTTCATAACACCCAAACAATCGTGTGTTCACAATAGTCTTTATCACCCATTAATTCAACCACAAAGGTGCTCATCAACAAGAATATAAATTCGTCACAACCAACAATCCATATGAAGTTAAGCCACAATAAACCTTGCCAACAATGAGTCATATAAGATATTTCCATGGTCATTTAGTTCAATTAGATCAATTCACAATTCTCTTTCATCACTTGTTAAACAACCCTTATCACTTAGATACATTTACACATTTGAGTTCGTTACCATTCTTTCATACTAACATACTCAAGCATTTAAAGAACCTTGCACATGATAGAGTAATCACATAGAAATCACCTTTCACAATTTCAATTATCACGATAGGCGACTAAGAAAAATCAGAGTATGAAATCTCACACCTCAACACAACCGGACAATCAATTCACATATACTCAGCAAGAAACTCATACCGAATGTTCGGACACCAACAAGGTGACTATACGAAGATTAAAGTTAGCCATACATACCTCGAGTCGTCCCCTTTTTAATTTCTATCACAATTCACCGGACAGTCTAGCACCGTCAATCTATTCCACAATGTGACATATTTCACTTAGAATTAGGAATCTTGTACTTAATTGAGAATTTTATCAAACATTATACGACCCTTTATGCTACTAACCCCCTTTTGAGAATAATTACCTAAACTTGTTTTTTCCTTTACTAGATTACGGGATTTAACTCACATGCATGCAAGATTTCGCTTTTTATTTTCAAGAACCAACCTATGTGTGGTTTATTATTACACAAAATCTGAGAAATTGGGGAAATAAGGTGAAAACTTACCTCTTCGAGTGAAGAAGATGACAATAACTTGATAATTTATGGGTTTGAGTGATTTTGGAAAAAACAAATTGAATGATGTTTAAACCTTCTCTCTCAAGAACTCTCTTCTTCACTCTATATTTTTGGTCAGAAAATCATTAAAAATGAAGGGAAGGGGTGTTTTATAAAACAGGGGGTCGGGTTTTAAATTTAGAAAATAGGAGCCCCGACACAGAAATGCGGTCAGGAATGCGATCGCATTCTTGCTATGCGGTCCGCATTCCTATCGCATAGTTGGCCTTCAAATGGGCCAAAATGGGAACCACACTGCCCAGGTATGCGACCACTATGCGGTCCGCATACATGTTATGCGATCGCATAGTGCGTCACATAACCTCCCTCGAAAACACCATGGGGCAAGAATGCGACAACTATGCGGCCCACATTCGTGAAATGTGATCGCATTATAGGCCGCATAGCTGTCCTCAAAATGGACAGGAAACTGTCCAGGTATGCGACCACTATGCGGTCCGCATACCTGTTATGCGATCACATAGTGCATCGCATAACGCGCAATTTCTGGAAAATTTAATCTTTCAAGTTCTGGGATACTTTTTACTCAAAATAGGACAGTTTTAAGAATTTCTACAGTTATAACAGCACAGAGACCTATTCGGGCATTATTTTAGACATAGAAATTTTACGGGTGTTTATAGAGAATCTATGTGGGTGTTTTCCGTAAGATGATGGAGTATGAGTGATGTATCAGCCATTTGAGTAGCGAATTTGAGGTCGGGTATGGAAATTCTTCTATTCATGTGGTTTAGGGACTGGATGCCCTCGTAGGCAGGGTATTCCTTGATTGCGAATTGTGTAGAAATGTTGGGGATTTTGGGTCGTGACAACTTTATTTTCATTGTATGCATATACATCCCAAAAGAGCAAAATACTAAGTGCCTTGAAGCCCCTCCTTGATTGTCTCCATTGTTTAAAAACCTTGTCCTTGTTATTACACAAAAAAACACAAGATCGCTTTAATGCATGTACCGTAAGTGCAATATATCAACAATTTTAGCAAGCGAGGCTGATTTGGGGGAACACTTGCATTGGAGTTATGAATTTGTTACTAACTTTTAGTTAAGAACACTTGGAACGGTGCTTAACTATTATCGATAATTTTATTTTAGAACATTTAAGAAAAAACTCCATAATAATGAGGAAGAGTTAAAGGGAACTTCACACTTGAAGCTCTGGAACTAGAGTAGACATCCAGAAAAATTTAACAACAATACAAAATAGAAAAACAGTTTTGAGACTTTACTAAGAAAAAAGGTTCGCGAACAACAACAATCGTGTTGCCAGTATTGGTATTTTGACTGTCATAGGAAGGATTTTAGTAGTAGAATCGCCTGGTATCAACGGAGCAATATATCTACATTATGCGGTCCTAGCAGCGACTTCTTCCAATTCGGAATCTTTAATGATGCAATGGCTTTTAGAGTTACACAATCTTCATTCTTGAACAAATATGCTTACTGTTTTTTGGTGGGGTTTAAGGAACGACTTAAGGTAACAAATTGCAGCCAAAGCTTGGTAAATTTTTCCTTGGTTAAATTCTAACTTTCAGTAGTTAACTTTTGCAGCTCTCTTGGGAAGAATCTTGTGACTACTACAGAAATTAATGAAATTAATTTTGCTGTTGTTCTTGCAATTCTAGGATTATTGCTCTTTGCTTTACTTACTGATTCTGGGCAGTAATTCTGGCAATTCTGGGCAGAATCTTTTGCAGCACATAGTCATAAAAGAAAATAAACAGCATGGTATACCAACATGCAATATGTCTCTCAAGACTGAAAATCACCAAATAGGCTTCAAATGGGTCTTTCTGTATAATTTTTTTGTGTATTCCTGTAGATTATCAAATGGTTTAGAGAAATTTTAGATAAATTTGAGAATACAAATGTAAAATCACTGAAATAATGATGGTCCATAATTGCATGTTGAAGATTTTACCTTACATAATAAAGAATCCTTATGAAAAAAACCCCAAACATAAATTTAAATATAAATTATGGGTTTTCAGTTAAAAATATGTACAAAACTCAGAAAAGTCGCTAAGATTAGGGAGAACTCAGCAAATATATGAGAGAAATCGGATGTGCGACTTTCCCCCACAAAACTCGATTATGCACATCATTTTTTTCGTTAAAAGAAAAAGGGGAAACTTAGAGATTTTGACCACAAACCTGATAGTTGAGTTTCTTGTCTTGATTTGAAAGATTTAGAGCAGATAATCTCTTACTATTTTCTTTTAGCAGAGAAGGGATTTTAGAGAGGGAGGAGAGATTCGAGAGAGAGAGAGAGAGAGAGAGAGAGAGAGAGAGAGAAAACGTACTGAGCTCTCTATACTGAGCGTCTCTGAGAGAAATTATTTGAGAATTTTATTTAATTTATTTTATTATTTTCAATTAAAATATAAGAGGGACTAGTAGCGACCCAGTCGCTCCAATAGGGCTTTAGCGGCGACAATTTAAAGTCGTCACAAATAATATGGAGCCAAAATTTTAGTTTAGGAGGTACTGAAAATTTCAGCCACATTAGAGGCGACCTCAGAAAAGTCGCTGCTAAATAATCACTTTTAGTAGAGATTTATAAAGTCGCTGCTAAAGGTATAACTTCTGTAGCAACATTTAGGGTCGCCGCTATATGTTGCCGCTAAAAATCCAATTTCTTATAGTATTTCTTCGGACTCTGAGCCTAATGTGACTGCTAACATGGCTGGTATGAAAGTTTCCTTGCATGTTTTTATCTCTTACTGCAATAATATCACCAATAACCCTTGGATAATCGATACAGGGCTACCCAACACATGGCCTTTGAATAATCACTCCTTCATGACATCAAAGAGTTATCCAGACCAATTTTTATCAATCTACCAAATGGTTATAGAGTTAAGACTACCTGTAGTGGAAGTTTAACTCTTTCTCCTGATATCACTTTAACTAATGTCCTTTATGTCCCATGCTTTAAACACAATTTACTTTCTGTACAATTATGTTCTCAACTTGATTATCTCCTGATCTTTTAGTAAATAGTAAATATGGTTTGTTACATACAGGCCCCTTCACTGAAGAGGTAACATGTGTTTGGTGATACAACTTATGGACTTTACGAGTTGGACCTTGCCGCTTCCAAGTCTAGTTCTATCCATTCCAATGTCAATGTCATTTCTACTTTTCCTGTTGAATATAATGTCTCATGTAGTGCCTTAAATTCTCCAATTTCTGAAACTTTTAATGTAAGTCCATCTAATGGACAGAATGCTAGTGTTGTTGTTTCTGGACCCTCTTCAATGAATAAAATTGTTTGTTCTGTGAATTCTCACAGTTTGTATAAATTGTGGCATCAACGTTTGGGTCACTTACCATACCATGCCATGGGTAACATCATTGGAATACCCTATAAACCCAGTGCATCACAGGATGAAGTCTGTGAAATTTTCCCTACAACAAAATGGAGTAGTCAAGCGCAAGCATAAGCACTTTTTGGAAACTCTTTCCTTAAATCCTTTGGATGTTTGTGTTTCGCTTCCACATTATCACAGAGAAGAAACAAACAAGAACCTAGAGTTGTACCTTGTATCTTCCTTGGATATCCTTTTGGAAAGAAATGATACAAGGTTATGAGTTTGCATTCTAACAAGTTCTTCATTTCCAGAAATATCAAATTTTATGAAAACATTGTCCCTTTCCATTCTTCTGTTCCCATTGATTCCATTATTTCAACTGTTTATAATGGTAGCACCTAATTCACTTTTTTCCCCTCCTAATCCTGACTCACCTACTATAGATTCTCCTATTACTCTTATTTCCTCTCCAAGTTGTTCTTCTAATCCTGATACGACTTGCTCTCCAGTTCCATCCCTTTCTTCTCCTTCTCTTTCCTCTCTTGTCATTTCACCAGCTTCCTCCACAATGCATTCTTCATCCCCTATTGTTACATTTCTTCCTTCTCCTAACTTTTCTCCTACATTCAATTCTTCGCCTACTTTTTCTCCATGTTTGTTTTCTAATGCTTTACCTGCAGGTCCATCACTACAAAGGTCCATCAAAGAGAGACATACACCAAGTTACCTTAGTGATATATGTGTTGTACAGTTTCCATCTCCCATTCCCACTTTGTCCACTCAAAACCAAAATATTCTTAATTCTCTTACCCATATTCAAGAACCATATACATGCCATCAAGCAACTCTTGGGATCCTGTAAGTCGTTATATGGTCTCAAACAGGCGTCACGCCAATGGTATGCAAGATTTTCCAATGCTCTATTGTCTTAGGGATTCAATGTGTCATTGCATGACTATTCCATGTTCTATAAGCATCAAGGATCCTCTTCAACAATTCTTGCAGTTTAAATGGCTCAACCTGATCACTTTCACAATTTTTGTCTACTGGATTATTCTCTTTCCCACTTCCATGCAAATACCTTGAACAAAATATCAGACTATCTTCAACAATATATCCTTCTGCATTAGATCCTTCACGTCGACATTTATTACGAACATAACATTTCAATTTGCGCAAGAACCTACATGATAATAATAATAGGCAGTTAAACACTGAGCATGATAAATTAATAAACCACATTAAATTAAAATTATGAAATGCAAAAACATACCGCTCTATTAGGTACATCCACCTGTATTGTACAGGTTCAACAATCTTATCCTCTCTTGGAAGATGAATGACCAAGTGCACCATAATATCAAAAAATGTTGGTAGGAATATTTTTTCTAATTTGCTTAATGTTACTGGAATTTGAGTTGCAAGCTGATCTAACACATCAACTCTTGTTGTTTTTGAACATAACTCTATGGAAAAAAAATACTTAGCTCAGTGATAGCAGCATAGACATTGCTCGGCACAACTCCGCGTAATGCAAAAGGAAGCAGTTGTTCCAAAATAATATGAGAATCATGACTCTTCAGTCCATAAATTTTACGATCCTTTAACTTTACGCACCTTGATAGATTCGAAGAATGACCATCTGGAACCTTAATATTTTTCAAAAACTTGCATACTTTAGACTTCTCATCTGGTGATAACGTATAGCATGCTTTTGGATAATACCATGTTCCATCTCTTTGAGTTGGATGTAAATCTTTTCTTATAACTATTTCCTTCAAATCACGACGAACATTAAAATTATCTTTTGCTTTTCCTTCCATATCTAATAACGTCGCAATAATATTGTCACACACATTTTTTTCAATGTGCGTGACATCTAAATTTGTGAAGTATTAAATTATTTCTCCAATAAGGAAGTCTGAAAAAGATGATTTTATTCCTCCAGTTATGAGTGGCTTTACCCTTTCCGTCTTTGTTTCTTCTGGGTCTTACCAAATTTAATGTCTTCCAAGCTAGAGAACAGATTTAAAATATTCACCAGAGAGAATTTCAGGAGGAGGTCTTCTTTATACTTCCCCATTAAAGTCGCATTTATTACCCCGCCACTTATGATTAGATGATAAAAATCTACGAGCACCGATATAAGAGAACTTACGACCATAATTTAGGCGAGTAGATGGAGTCTCTTTATTGCATGAAGGGCAAGCCAAAGCTCCTTTTGTGCTCCATCTGGACAAGTATGCATATGCTGGAAAATCATTTATAGTCCATAAGAGTGGAGCCCGCATACCAAAGTTCTCCTTTATTGAAGCATCATATGTATTGACTCCGTTTATACCACAATTCTGGCAATTCATCTATCAAAGGTTCTAAGTAGACATCAATGACATTTCCATGAGCTTTAGGACCGGGTATCAACAAATATAGGAAGCAATGTAGTTGCTTCATACACATCCAAGGGGGTAAGTTATATACACTAAGAATCGCTAGACAAGTGCTATGAGAAACACTTCAATTACCAAAAGGATTTAGCCCGTCAGATGCTAATCCAAGTCTCTAACATTACGAGGATCTCTAGAAAATCCCGGATTAGATGTATCAAAGTGTTTTCATGCATCAGAGTCAGCTGGATGTCTAAGAACCCCATCTTCAAACGCTGATTATGATGCCATGTCATGTCTGAAGCTATTTCTGATGACATAAACAACCTTTGCAATCTTGGTTTCAAGGGGAAGTAACGTAGAACTTTTCGAGGAACTTCCTTCTCAATTTTTCGTGAAGTAACCCTATTAGCTTTTTGACCTTCTCTTGATTTCCACCTAGACTCACCACAAACCAAGCAAGATTCAGCTTTTGCATCATGTTTCCAAAATAACATACAATCATTTTCGCAAGCATGTATTTTTTCATAACGAAGGCCCCACTACTAAAAATCCGGGAAAAAGCGACCCCCAAAAGCGACCAAAGTTGGTCGCTAAACAGTGAAAAAGCGACCAAAATGCGTCCAACCTGGCTTGGTCGCTATTTTGTTGGTCCCTTTACCTTAGGGACCAAATTTGGTCTCTTCTCTAAGGTAAAAGGACCAAATATTCTGGGTATCAAATATAGAGACCAACTTTTGTCGCTTTAATATTTTAATTATATAAATTTAGCGACCAAAGTTGGTCTCTATATTTAAATTACATTATTTATTTATTTATTATTATACAAAATATAGCGACCAACTTTGGTCGGTAAACCAAATATAATAATTTAAAATCTTGAAAATAGCGACCAAAGTTGGTGGTTTTTTTGTTTAATTTTTTTAATTTTTTTAAAACAAAAGAGAGAAAAATTGGTCGCTAATTTCAACAATTTAATTTTTTTTATACATAAGCAACCAACAGTGGTCGCTAATTTCCAGAAATCTGGGTTAATTAGTGACCAACCTTGGTCGCTATTGCCTAGAAACTTTTTTTAAAAATAGAAAAGCGACCAAAGTTGGTCGCTTATCTGAGTATTATTTTGGCAGAAACTGCCTGTTTTGGCAGCTACACCACCTGCCAGTATACCAAATCCTATCACAAGCAACAATAACAACAATACCAACAACAACAACACAACAACACCACCAACAACAACAACACAACAACAACATTAACAACAACATTATAACCAACAAAGTGTAAAATTCAATAGTAGTAACACATTAAACTAACAAAACTAAGTTAACGCTTATTACAAGCCCATTCGAAAGCCGACCAAAGTTCTATTGTCTAGTTCAAAGTATATAAAAGTAACTAAGGGTTGTTTTGTTCAACATCATTATCATCACCGTCTGATGAATCTTCACTAACAAGATGGTAATGAGAAGGGTCATTTTGTGGAGGACGGGAAGAATGATCATCGGGAGGACGGGAGGAACTAGCACGAGGAGGACGGAAGGAATGCTCACGTTCAAGTTAAGCCTCTCGCGATGACTCGCGAGATCGGGGAATCGGAAAACCTCCAGAATCTAGGAGAGCTTTGAGCTGAGCTTGCTTGCCATGGTACTGAGCTTGCATGCCAACGTACTGAGCATCTCTAAGCTTTTCTTTTTCCTTGGCCGCTTCTAGCTCGGTTGTGAGCTTTGTCATAGTCTCTCGCATAGCGGAGAGGCTCTCCCCATCTAGTTGCTCACCTTGCGAGGAAGTCCCTATTCCTTGCATTCCACACTGATAGCAATGGAACTTCTTAGTAAGAAGCCCGTATAACTTCTCCTATTTTGCACCACCAGCAGCCTCCATCCATATTCTTTAAGCATCCTCATCCGAAATTTGGATTGCCTCGCCTGACTCATTAGGTGGCTGACTGCGTATGAATTCCTCCACGTTAGCTGTGAAGCGACCCTATAAGAAAAATTACATTGAATTAGTATTTCAAAATTTATATAAGAGTAAATCAAAATACTTAATTAAAAATGAAAACTTACATGTACAGTAGAGGGTCGGCCCTCAACCCACCTTTCTTGATCCGTCTCTTTCTTCTTCTTGACAATATGAGTCTCCTTGAATAGCTCATCTTGCTTCATTGGACACCCCAAATTCTTTTCCTGAAAACTCATAAATTTTAGTTAATAAGAAAAATAGATATACTTTGAAAATTAAAATAAATTAATCAATTACATACCAATCTTTTTTTTATTGTGCCTTGGCTGATCGCACCTCCAGTGTGCAAGGAGCCTCAATTCTCGGATGCGCGAGTTTTCTTTCCTTTTTCGCTCTTCTGTAAGAATGTTGCGGTAAGCCATTGCCTTTGAAAATCCTCCCATAAATGTTGAAGCAACCAGTTAGACTTCTGGTTGAACTGTCTAGCTAAGGAGAAACTATGCGACAACCGCTTGCGAGCTTTGAGATTAAAATTTGCAGCCACTTCCGTGCTATAGAGGTGTTCCCATACACACTTTCTCTGTATTTAAAAATTTAAATATTATATGAAAATATCATAAATATAAATAATTATACTGCTTAAAAGAACATTTATACCTTAAATTCATTGATAATTTGCTCTTTCAGCGAGAATAAGAATTCACTCCAACTCGTATAGGGGGCATCATAAAGCATTCTGGTAGCTTTGGTGATTATCCTCGTAGTAATATTACTCGGGATGAACCTGCAATTTAACAAAAAAAACACATTAATATCTTAGTACAAACTGTACAAAATAATAAACGTAAATGTAACAACCCGACCGGTTGTTTTGAGAAATTAAGCTTTATTCGGTGGAATAAGGTCTTGAACGGATTCACTTTATGTATATCAATCTGCGTGCATGGTTGGATTCAGTTACCGGATAATCCGGAGTCGAATTGGAAGGAAAATTTTCTATTTTACCTGTTTCTGAGACGTGGGCCCGGGGTACTTTTTGGGCAATTTTTCTAATTTCGCGTCTTAGCTTCGAATTTATTAGTTCAACTAGTTGCTTGTAGTGTTATTTACACGGTGCTATTGATTTGATTAGATTTGGTCCATTGGGAGCCGGATACCCGTGACAAGAACGTCATTGCAAGTTTGATTTGAGCGGTGGAGGTAAGTATCTTGCTTAACCGTGTGTGGGGGAATTTCCCCTTAGGATTTGAGTCTTCTATGTTGATTGTAGTTCGTGTACGCAAGGTGACGAGTGCATGCTCGGACTTTTTTTTGGAAAGTTGACCCTTTAGGAATCTTAGGTCCTTATATTCGTTGAGTACGAATTGTCCTTAGCATGATTGAATTTCCTAAATTTTAGTGTCATCCTTATTTGCTTAAATGTGGAAGTTCTTACTTTCGGATTTACTCCTAATTGACTTATCTGAAGATTTTATTTCCTTTACTGTCATGCTATATCTTCTCAAATTTGAAATTATCTTCATCTCAACCTATAATTGTTTGGTCTTAAATGAAGTTATGATTATTCTCTGCTGCTTGTCCTTAAGTGGAAATTTTTGAATATTCTCGTAGCTGCTCAACCTTAAAGGAAGTTTAGATATTCTATACCTTCGTGACTTGCCCTTATATGGAGTTAACCGGATTTTGTGTTGATTTCTTGTTGTTCACCCGAATAATTAGGTGCGGTTGTTACATTCTATTTCCTTCCTTGTTGAGTGATTCGTAATATGCCTAGCTCTCCTTATTATGTTTATTTCTTGTGAACTAGTTTTGCCTATCTTGTGGTCGAAGGTTCTTGAGTTGATGTAAAAATTGTATCTTGAACTGTTGCCATTGTTATTGTTGTACTTGTTGTGGTGATGCACAAGGTTTCTTCCATGCGGCTGTTGATATGGGGATTTGCACGAGGTTTCTTCCGTGCCGTATTTACTACTGATATTGCACATGCGGCGTGATAAGGCGGGATATTAGATTGAGTGTTGCGCATGTGGCGTGACAAGGTGGGAACATGTTTATGCACGTGTGGAGAAACAATGTGGGCATATACTTTACTATTGCACATGTGGCGTGACAAGGTGGGAACATGTTTATGCACGTGTGGCGAAACAAGGTGGGCATATACTTTACTATTGCACACGTGGCGTGACAAGGTGGGTTATGTCAGGGATTAGCTTTGATACTTGTGTTGGCATGGGTGCATCCCTTGTTGTTGATATTGTGTACTGGAACACTTACCGTGTGAGTTTCGAATATTGGGACCCGTAAATGGTGATTTGTCCGAGGTTCGGAACCTCGTGGAGATGACTATGGATTTTTATGTAGAAGTGGTTGAAGTTGTTGAGTCATCCCATGTACGTGTTGCATACTTATATGCCGGATTTTTTTGTGTTCTATTCAGTCTTGTGTTAATTCATGGTCTTTCCGCTGATATTTATTGTTTTCCTTCTATATCGAATTTACTGTCTCGTTAGCTATATTGCGTAGATTTTATGTGTATATCATCATTTCCCTGATTCCTATATTGATACTTGTTCAGTTTTATTAGACCAGTGGGTGTCTTGACTAGTCCTCGTCACTACTTCACCGAGGTTAGTCTTGATACTTACTGGGCATCGCTGTTGTTTGCTCATACTACTCTTCTGCACATTTTTTTGTGCAGATTCCAGGTTTTTTTCATAGCCGGCCGATTGATTGTCAGTAGCGCGGTTGCTGTTGTGGAGACTCAAGGTAAAACCGCTTCAATATTCGCGGTTTCGGAGTCACCATCTTATATTTTTGTTTGTACTGTTGTACCTATTTCTGAATAGTGGTATTTTTAGGAGTTTTAGTGTAAATTCTTAAAAGCTTATGACTTGTACTTCCGGATTTTGGGAATATAAAATGTGTACAGGATCACTTGCTTCAGAAAAATATTAGATTTTATTCATTATTGTTGATTATTCCATGAATATTAGGCTTACCTAGTCCTTAAGACTAGGTGCCATCACGATACCCAACGGAGGGAGATTTGGGTCGTGACAAGTTGGTATCAGAACCCTAGGTTCATAGGTGCTACGAGTCATAAGCGAGTTTAGTAGAGTCTTGTGGATCGGTACGTAGACGTCTGTACTTATCTTCGAGAGGCTACATAATTATTAGAACAATTTCACTTCCTTCATTCCTATCGTGCGAGCTTATTGATCTTGAAGTTTGAAATTATCGTTCCATTCTCTCACCGATGGTGAGGACACGAGCGGCGGTTCCTGATGGTGTTACCCCGAATCAAATGTCGCAAGAGTCGAAGACAGAGGCCAACGAGGAAGCACGTGCTGCAAGTTAAGATGCCTACCAGAGAAGCCGTTGAAGAGTCGTCAGTAGTTCTAATTGAGGGACATGTACTGGGGGTGCCTGTTATTACCCCAGACTTCAGGAGACCTCGGCATAGTTTTGGGACGTGATCGGTACCTTAACTCAGGCGGGATTAATTCCGGGTGCACCAGCTACTTCATAGGGCGGGGGAAGGGCTCAGACTCCCGTCGTACACACTCCCGAGCAGCGAGATCAGGTTGGTCAGGTTCCAGGTGTCATGGCAGCACATCCTGGGATCCCAGTTCCGCCCGTGGTTAAGGCAACAGCATCTGAGGAGAAACATCTTAGACTCGAGAGGTACAAGAAGTACCACCTTCCTACCTTCAGTGGATTGGCGACAACTGATGCCAGGGTTTCCTGGAGGAGTGTCACCTCATTCTTCTTACTATGGATATTGTGGAGATGAGCGGGGTTGCTTTCGTTACGTTCCAGCTCAGGGGAGAGGCTTATCAGTAGTGGCGGGCATATGAGTTAGGTAGCCCAGCCGAGTCAGCTTCACTTACATAGGGTCAGTTTTCAAAGATGTTCTTGAGTGAGTTTGTACCTCAGTCCCTCCGAGATGCATGGCGCGCAGAGTTTAAGCGGTTGTGCCAGGGCACTATGTTAGTATCAGGGTATGCCGTCAGGTTCAGTGATTTGGCCAGGCATGCACCTACTTTGGTTGCTACAGTTAGAGAGCGTGTTCGCAAATTCATTGAGGGCGTCAGGCGCGATATTCAGTTTAGCATGGCTCGGGTGTTAGAGTCGGATGTTTCATTTTAGCAAGTGGTAGGGATTGCTCGCAGAGTTGAGGGCATACTAGATCGTGAGAGAGACGACAGGCAGGACTATGATAGAGATGTCAGACGAAGTCAGGAGAGAGAGGGCAGAGAGGTGAGGAGGCCTCGTGGTCCGAAGATTTTTGTTGTTCCTTATTACGGAGGCAGGGTACGACATAGTAGGGGTTTTGTGGGTCAGCCAGTTCAATTTGCATTACGCTTCACATGGAGTTTCAGGTACTCATGGGTCTCCGAGTACTCATACCGCACAGTTTCCACAGCCACGTCATTAGAGAGGTTGTTTTGAGTGTGGAGATATCAGCCACAGGGTGAGATATTATCCCAGGATCCGGGCAGATGTGTTACAGCAGGATATTCAGGTGAGTGGAGGGCGCCCAAGAGGGGGAGACCCGGCCCATTGATGTGTTTCATATAGTAGTCTGGAGGCCGTTGTGCCAAATGTTATAGTGCAGGTATGTTGTGATTTGTTACAGAGGGGCACCATTTGTAATTCATTATAGCTCTGCTAGTCGGGAGGAGTTACCTCATTGTTGCTTTGTTTATGAGTGATTTTCATGCTTTGCACTCTATTTTTGTGTTTGCTCATGTTGGGAGATTCTATGAGAAGTAGCCCGTGTCTATCATTGTTTTATTCATCATTAATAGTGGTGAGACTAGAAGTGAGTCCATGTTTTTCATCATGGTGAGCTTTATGTGATTTTTCCTAAGTATCTTGTCTACGAGATGTGATTCGATACTCCATTCAGATGTGAGTTAATTGAGCGTTATGATTTTTGTTAGCCAAAATGAGTTAGCGGGAGACTTCAATTGGTATGATATATATTCGGCATGTGATATAGAGTTGAGGGCGAGACACTCGTGATCTTTTGTGATTTGATATGGTTGGATCGGGCTGAGTACCGCAATGGAAGTTATATCAGAATGGGATCCTTGTGATCTGTTCATATGCCTTGTTTCTTCCTTGATATATTTCTTTTGTAGGACAGTATTGATAAAGAATTGTGCCTATGGTTTTGTTTGATAAATCCTTTATATTATCTATTTTCATATTCAGTTATTTCGTTATGTGCTTCTTCAGTTTATCTTGCGGGATGTGTGCCCGATGGTATTAGTTTTGGCTTGGTGATTCAGGTGTCTAATAATGAAGTCTTCGTGTTCGTTGCATCATTATAGTGTTATGGGGCTTGGAAACAGAGTTCTTTCAGATGTGGGGCTAACTGCCAATGCAGAATTCATGTCGGGCAGCTATTGTGATCAGAAGTGTTATTCGAGCCTCTGTGTAGTGTGCTATATTGTGTGGTCGTACCTTGTGGGTGTAGGCATGAGTTGATGTAGCTGGTTGAGACTGATACCAGATATGGATATAGAATCGAGACTTTTGGAAAAGAGTAGAAGGTGAGAAATTGAGGTATGAGGCTTATCGATAGTAATAGAAAAGCTAAATTGCGGTTGTGGTGGTGTCGTCAGTCTTATGTAGATTGGGGTGACGTGGGATCAGTGCACAATCAGTGATTGGATGAGTTCGAGGTGAATCTTGGCACGTTCGAGGATGAACGTTTGTTTAAGAGGGGGAGAATGTAACGACACGGCCGCTCGTTTTGAGAAATTAAGCTCCATTCGGTGGAATAAGGTCTTTAATGGCTTCACTTTGTGTATATCAACCTGCATGCATGGTTGGATTCAGTTATCGGATAATCCAGAGTTGAATTGGAAGGAAAAATTTCTATTTTTTAAGCTTAAGTGATGGAAATTGACCGGAGGTTTGATTTTTGAGTAAATGGCCTCAGAATGAGTTTTGGGTGATGGCAACCACTTCGTATGATGATTTTGGACTTAGGCGCGCGTCCGGAATTGGTTTTGGAGGTTCGTAGAGTAATTTGAGGCAATTCGGCGGAAGTTTGAATTTTGGCGATTTCTGCCGATAAGTGAAAATTTGATATCGGGCTCGGAATGGGATTTTGAAAGTGGTTGTAGGTCCATAGTGTCATTTGTGACCTGTGTGTCAAATTTCATGTCATTCGGACTAGTTTTGATGTGTTTCGGCATCGGTTGTGGATTTTGGAAATTTTATAGTTCATAGGCTTGAATCCATGCATAATTGGCGATTTTGATGTTTTTTGAAGTGGTTGAAAGGCTCGACTAATTTCTCATGGAGTTATAGGATTGGTTGGTATGTTTGGTCGAGGTTCCGGGGGCCTCGGGTGTGTTTCGGGTGGTTAACAGATTTGTTTTGGGAATTTAGAGTGCTGACTTGCTGATTTTTGGAGTTCTGTTGTTTTTCCGCACCTGCGGATGGGTAGTCGCATGTGCGAGATCGCAAGCGCGGAAGGGAAGCCCGCAGATGCGGAGTTTGGGGAGCCAGACCTGAGGCGCAGGTGCGAGGTTTTGGTCGCACCAGCGAGCCCGCAGGTGAGTGACCTTGAGTGCAAGTGCGAAGATGTGGGATTTAGTGATTTCCGCAGATGCGATTGGTTGGACCGCAGGTGCGGAATGCGCAGGTGCGAGAAATGTCCGCAGGTGCGGAATGCGCAGGTGCGAGAAACGTCTGCAGGTGCGAGGATTGCTGGGTAGAAAAGGGGACATAATCGAGGATTGTTCATTTTCATTCCATTTTTTATTTTGAGCTCGGGAGAAGGCGATTCTTTGGCGGATTTTCAGAGGAGTCTTGTGGATAACGATTTCTTACTCGAATTTTGTTTTGTTTCTTTAATCTATTGTGGTTTTCTTCATTCTATCAAGGAAATTGAGAGTAAAAGTTTGGAAATAGGAGAAAAAGTTTCCCAATTGAAAATCCGAGATTTGAGTGAGATTTTGATGTCGGTTTTTGATGATTTTTGTTCGAGTGTTCTCATAATAGAGCGTATGTTCATAATTTGTAAATTTTACCCGATTCGGATATGTGGGCCCGAGGTACTTTTTGGGTAATTTTCCTAATTTCGCGTCTTAACTTCATTAGTTAAACTAGTTGCTTGTAGTATTATTTACACGATGCTATTGATTTGATTAGATTTGGGCCATTGGAAGCTGGATACCCGTGGCAAGAACGTGATTTCAAGTTTTATTTGAGCGGTTGGGGTAAGTATCTTGCCTAACCTTGTGTGGGGGAATTTTCCCTTAGGATTTGAGTATGCTATGTTGATTGTAGTCCGTCTACGCGAGGTGACGAGTGCATGCTCGGACTTTTTTTTGCAAAGTTGACCCTTTAGGAATCTTAGGTCTTTATATTCACCGAGTACGAATTGTCCTTAGCATGATTGAATTTCCTAATTTCTAGTGTCATCCTTATTTGCTTAAATGTGGAAGTTCTTACTTTTGGATTTACGCCTAATTGACTTATCTGAAGATTTTATTTCCTTTACTGTCATGCTATATCTTCTTAACTGCGTATCTCAAATTTGAAATTATCTTTATCTCAACCTAGAATTGTTTTGTCTTAAATGAAGTTATGATTATTCTCTGCTGCTTGTCCTTAAGTGGAAATTGTTGAATATTCCCGTAACTGCTCGACCTTAAAGGAAGTTTAGATATTCTATACCTTCGTGACTTGCCCTTGTGAACAACTATTTTTTGACCACACCCAAATTCTATACTATTTTTTGCTATAAATATTA